>ML821644.1:35177-73777 GCA_009831015.1 Picea engelmannii
CGTTGGCTGGGGCCGTGGATGTTTCCCCGTAGGGGTTTTACCACGTGAAAACATCGGTGTGTTGATCTTTGATCTGGTTATGTGAGTGGTTACTGAAGGTGTTCGTCCTCTGTTGGAATACCTGTGTTGTCGAACAAATAATTGTGACTTTAAGCTAATTGATTGATTTGAGAGTTGAATTGTGAAAATAACAATCAAGTTCTTGGGTCTTCTACATCCTTGATCTTGGTAAGTTTTCTCTAAATCATATTTTGTTAAAATATTTCTTTGAATAGGTTTTCTCATTACGCTTCATCGTCGGTTTTCATTTCAAACTGGGATTCAAAACAATCAACAATGTCCCAACGACTGGTTTCTTCAACGAGGAAAATATCGTCGAGAAGAACCACCACCCAACAATCCCTGAAAGCACCAACATGAAAATGGAGAGAGCTTGGGAAAGCATCTACTATAGTATCGATAGAAGGAACATAGCCACCAAAGAACGTAGAGTCAATGATCAGGGTACCTTTGAAAAAGGTCTTCATACAACCACTGTTATACAAAGACACTGAGCCGGCCACTGGAACAAAGGTTCTCTTACCTACATGGAATGAATTATTCATTAAGATTGAGGATGAATATTACCTTGCATAAACAGCATACGGTGACCCAACTATCAGAGCAATGGATGACACGGTTTTATCAAATGTTAGGCATTCTTAGTTACATATGTTTGCAGCAAGGGATCCTATTTTTTCCTTACATTGAAGCGTTGGAATGGATCATTAGTGATGCTAACAAAAATAATTGTATAATTAATGATGATCAAGGGCAGTGTGTGGGCATGTTTCTTCTTGTGGAAATTAGTAAGTATTACAAGATGCTCGAACCATACATGTTACTCAACACAAATTTCATAACAACATTTCATAGGCAATATGATGTAGTCAAGATAATCCAATTGGAGGATGTTGGTATGTTTCACACTTGCACGCGTCATTCTTAATGCTGGGGGGTTAAGACCCAAGGTTTGGCTAGAGTTGACCAATAAAAACTCCAAAACATTGGTATATCAATCTTCAGCCAAGGATAAAGAAAGTCTCACCTGAGACGTTACGAGGATCACAGAGACCATATGGTCTTGTGTCAGGGATGAAGGGATAAACACTCAAATATCCATGTGGGTTAACATTCAAATAATTCATAGCTGAAATTTTACTATTATTAATATGCAAAAACAACACACACACATATCCAAATACCACATGAGTAACACATGATCATTCAGAATCACTACAACTTTACTATTCTCCTCATTCCGTCAAACACAAGTATACAATAAGCAAAACATACTTGACAACAACAGAGTCTTGTGTCCTCTTCAGATAATTCCCCAAATTTACAATACATTGCACCATGCACATCCTTTCAGACCTTAGACATATGACAGACTCATACTTACAATCAGAATCATTACTACATTACAATACTACGGAGACTTAGAGCTAGCTTTCCAACAATAGATAACAACAATGACCCAATGAATCAACTCAACAACTAACAATAACCATTTCTTTGTCCTCCTTGATTCTTTTTATATCATTCTCGACTTTGGAGCTCTATCTCTATCAATTATGCTCCACTTTCTCTACTGACTAAAAGTCTCACATGCTTTTGCCACCTGCCCGATTCCACGTATCCTTTCTAGAATCAGGGCAATCTTAACTACCTTGCCAACTAATCTTTTGTTTTCTCCACATTCCCTTGTGCTACCGGCATCAATCATTCAGGGAGATTTCCCGACGATAACTTTTTTGATTCTAACGTGCGTCTTCTTGATTTCTAGTGCACATCCAAAACTCAGACCGACATGCACTGGCAGGACTGGACTTTAGCGTGCATTAAAAAAACTCTTCAAACCTCGGTCCAACATGTGCTTCTTGTCAACCATCGCACACATGCCCGAGCATGTGCAAAACTGGAATGAGCGCACACACTTTGTTTGTGCACGCACTCGATATTAACCCAGAACTTTGGGTGCCAACGGGCCCCCACTACTATTACTTGGCTCAAATTTGAGTCAACTGCCCCATGGAATGACCCTCGTGACTGTCTTGAGTAAGAGAAAATCATCATCATCGGTGGACCAAAATATCAAACCAAGTTGTTATTGCAGTTAGGTTTGAGCAAGAGCAAATCATCATTCCAAGTTGTAGTTGCAACCCGACAAAGTGCTTGGAGAGTCGCGCAGGCCCCAAGGTAAGTAATGGTTATGAACATCATTTGGCCAAATGCCCAACTCTTCGCCTTCCTTGGTGTTTGTAGTGATGAATGAGGGATCCGTTTAAAGCCTACCTTCTAGGCATCGACCCCCTAAATGAATTTAAGTTCCACCAAGAGAGAGAATCATCCTCTGCTTGTGTTTTTGTTCTAGTAATATAAGACAGAGGGTGAGGACCTACTAGCTTGGTGAAATGGCGGTGATTATCCATGGTGACCAACAAACTAGTTTCGACCTTAGAAAGTTGGCGAACTGCCACAACTTCGGAGCACAGTTCAAGGAACTGTGGTGTTTACAGTGGTGTCTTGTCGACAAATAAGAGAGTAGGACCCCGACTGAGAAATTGATGATGAAGTGGAAATCTTCGTGAAAATTGAATTGTGGGTTCATGGGCTACCTAGCCAGACTAGGAATCACACGTCCCTGAATGTGAGTGAAGTTGGTCCATGAAAGGGGATCTAGATAAGGTGAAAGTGGGAAGATAATAGTGAGCGGGGAGAAGTCGGGGGCGTGGACTATGAGCTAGAGAACGAGGGAATGGGATTTGGAGAACTTCTCCAACAAAGACATGGGAAAAAATAGATATATAGAGTGGCAAGTAAATGGAGGGGGGAGCTGGAATAAAATAAGGGGTCGACCAATGAGATTGATCAGGGAATAAGTATAGAATTATGGTGAAGTCCTATAGATGGAGAGATAACAGTTCAAATATGTCATACTAGTGATGTGCCTTTTGGAATGTGGCGTCATCTCTTCTTACATGCCAAAGCTATGGGTGATCCACCCGAATCAGATTGATTGACCCTTCAGTGTAATGTAGCGATATGTAGTTTAGCCCAGTCTCATTTGAATCCCATGCTTGAGACAATATCTTGTACGTAGGCTATAACTTCAACATGAATTATAAATCTAGGGAATCTTCAAAATTGTCATTCTATCCAATCCTCCTGTCTGTCTGGAGTGTACGTTGTGCTGTCAGAGAGGAAAATTATTCCAACTATGTACTCTTTCCCCTACAGTATATCCTGTGCCAACCCTACTCTACAAAACTTCAACGTTGATATGGGGAACTAAGTGACGGTTGACCATTACGGGCCATAGTACACTTTCAACCTGCTACCATAAATAAGTCCCTTGAGCGGTTCTCCCTATAATGTAGCCAACTTAGCGGCACCAACTTCGCTGATGTAGACTAGTTGGAAAAGTCCCCACTAACGCATTTGTAGCTGGACAAGGTGTTGTGAATATTTGTTTTCATACAATAAAACTAAAGATCCAAGCTGGAGGATTTTTAGGTAGATGTTGTGATCGTGCCATGCCTTTTGTCTCTGCTTTTCGATCAGTTGGCTAAATCCTGCCATCATACGATCCTCTTCTAGCTCCACGAGTTTGCCTAACTAGTATTGAAAGGACTGTTCATCTATCATCTGGGTTGCCAGAGCAACCCAGAGGCTAGGGATTATAAATTCTAGCGGCATGACCACCTCTTTACCATAGATGAATCTAAATGGTGTGCGCTTTGTCAACCTTTTGCAAGTTGTCCTATATGCCCATAATACTACAGGGATGCGTTGATCCTAATCGTCACGTTGCACAATACAAACTTTCATTAAAACATGCTCTAAAATTTTACTAAAAGCTTCAACCATATCATTAGCTTGAGGATGATAGGGAGTGCTCTTGTGGGGATGGATCATAAACTCCTATCTAAGTTGTTGAGTGGTGTCATTCAGAAAATGTGAGCCCTAGTCGCTCATCAACACCCTTGGAGAGCCGAATCTAGTAATTACATTCTCAAAAATTAATCGTGCCATCGTTTATGTTGTATAGGTCCTTAACTAGCATGGCTTCGACCCATCTCGTTGGATATTCTATAGCGGTAATAATGTAGCGTGTGCCTCTTTGATGCGCAGGAGGATTAATGTGTCCGAAAAAATCTATCACCCATTTTTTAAATGGCTCTAGTTTGGTAATTGGAAATAATTGAAGTTCATCTCATTGACAAGGATTTCCAATCCGTTGACATACATCACATCGTTTACAATATTCCTTGGCATCTGTAAAGAGCAAGCACCACCAAATCCATGCGCACAGAGCTTTTTGTGTCGTGGATTTATCAACATTGTGTCCTCCTGCAATACCTCCATGTGCTTCATACAAAATCGGGTCATGTTTGTGCTCTAATGCACACCGATATAGAATGTCATCCGCTCCCAACTTATACAAGAACCCAATAATCAACTGATAATCTGCACTATGGCTCAATAGTTGATGATGTTAAGCAGAGGTATATCCTATTGGAGCCTGTTATGTCGTAAGAAATTCAACGATTTCGACTAATTGATCAGGAATTGCTTCGATGCAGAAAAGTCGTGCGTATGGGAGTTCATCATCTAAACTCTGACTAGGTTCACCCATCTCAAACAGTGATAGATTATCTGGGTCGACATTATATTTTTTCGATTTGACGACAATTTCAAACTCGAACTCTTGAAAAAGTAATAACCAACGACATACTCTTCCTCTTAATACTGAATTGCTAACCAAATATTTGAGTGTGGAGTGATTTGTAAATAATTTGAAAGGGTTCCCTAGAAAGTAATCGCAAAACTTCTGCAATGCACATACCATGGCAAGGCCCTTGCACTTTGTTGTAGTATAATTATTCTTTGTGTCAGATAACTTGCAACTAGCAAAATATACCAGATGGTGAATATTACCTTTGCTCGATTGCGCAAGAATCGCTCCCAACACGACAGACAAGGCATCTACATGAACATGAAAGAGCTTAGACCAGTCAGGAAAAACCATATTCTACGTAGTGATGAGTTTCTCTTTGAGAGTACCCAAGGATTGCTAGCATTACTGTGTCCAAATGTACTTAGTGTCCTTATGCAACAACTTCTCCAACGAGGAGAAAATTTTGGGATAACTCTGGATAAACCACCGATAATATCTCGTCCATACCAATGTAGCACACAAGTCTCGAACTGAGTTGGGGCCACCATATCCAATATGACGATGATTTTGTCTTGATTGACCAACAATCCATCCTTGCAACACGTGCCCCAACAGTGTGCCAAAGGATGTACAAAAGATGCACTTATTCAAATTTAATGAAATTTGTAGTTGGTGGCGTCAATCCAACATCAACTGAAGGGATTGCATGTGTTCTTTCAACAAACTGAACACTATCCAATCATCCAAATAAACTTTTAGAAACTTGTGGATAAATTCCTTGACGGTCATGACCACTATCCGGGAGAATATTGTGAGGGCATTTTTTAAGCCAAAAGTCATCACAGTGTACACAAAAGACCTCCATTCTATTGCAAAGGTGGTCTGGCTTGATCCTCCTCTGCGATCTGAATTTGATGATACCCTAAAAAGGAATTTGTAAAAGAGTAAGATTCCTAGCCTCCAACATTTTCCAGCACCTCATCTATGAAAGGGGAAGGGAAAGGGTCGAGTCGTTGGCATAAGCTACATTGAGACTTCTCATATCTACACAGATTCAAATATCATCGATTTTTTTAGGTTTCACAACCATAGGACTAATCCAATAAGACTCCTCCACGGGGACAATAACCCCAACATCCAACATCTGATCCAATCCCTTACACACTTTATCCTTATATTTATGATTTAATCAATAAGGCCTCCTCTTTACCAGTTTGGCATCTGACTTGAGGTAAATTTTGATAGCTCCCACCGATCTTGCAATTCCCTTCATCTCTGAGAAGCTACGGGGAAACAAGTCCTCATATTCCTTGACTAGATCGACAACTTGAATAACAATCTTTTAATCCCAATAATCTCCAATGATGGCCATTTTGGGTGCTTCCTTGATGCTGATATTATGCTTTTTTGGTCTTAATCGAATGATCATAGTCTGGTGCCACCATCTCCACCGCCTTTCCTTTCAAAGCATGCTCACCTTCAGATTCTTTGATCTCGATTACTTGTGGGTCATCATCATCAATATTATCAACATCAACCTTCCAACAATGGACAACCTCTTTTATTTTTGTTATTGGTCGATGATATGAGAAGACTACATTGGGTGTGGCTTCTTCTGGCTGATGATGAAATATAAAGTCATGAATCTGGAGGAGGGCCTCTCTTTGAGCTGGATCTGCTGCAGTGAAAGATAATGTTAAGAAAAACTATGAACTGACATGGGTCCACTCTATTGTTTTCCTCTCGAGTTCCTCCTGGAAATACCAATTCCTAGGAACCACATCCATATTATGAATTAACTGGTGGACCCATTGGGTTTGAGGAATTTTCTTGGATGTCCAACGTCGTTCACAAAATTAAATGTGCTCCTGGGTATTTTCAGTTCCCTTATATTGATTGGCCTATTACAAGTCGTCGGTGGGATGGAACAATACTTTTATCAACTTGGCCACCCACGCCCAATCCTGGATATTCGCGCGACGCATCACTCATCACCTCGCGTAGGTATTCCCCGAACCACGACATCCATGACCTGAATCATCCTTTCTATTGGGTTGTCCTTCTCCATCTACACTAGAAAAGCCTCTACTGGAGATGTTCCATCAAATCACAGGGCATCGCGTAACTCTAATACAATCCAGCACACTGCTTTAGTTATCTTTGCACATCTACTAGTGGATATGTCATACAACTTGTTCTACTACCTTTCCATGGCTTCTTTAGAATTAGTTTCATATGACCTCACATTTCACCAACTTAACTCTCCATCTGTGGCGGGGTTGATATAGTCTTCCTTGTGCCTAGTGATATTATACATGTTTTCAATAATAGAACTATGTGGATCCTCATCCACTTGGTCATTGTATATGTCTCCTTTATTTAGATCTAGAGGTGCGACCACACGTAGGGTGTTCATCTCAAATGACATCTGACTCTTCTTCAAATTCAACATTGCATTGTTATTGAATTCCCATTCAATGCCAAGCACTGCAAGAGAAGGATCAGAGTCATCTGTAATCTCTATGACTCCAAAGTCGGCCTTTGTATTCACCCCTTTTATATTTACCATGACTTGATTCAATCGACCTATAGGATAGATCGTGTATTATTTTTCCAACCATAGTTGGATGGGTGACCAGACCAAACTTGGTTTACCCATTGACTCCCTAGATTTCTTCTACATACTTTTCACTTCAAACCCCAGATCCAACATGATTCCATCCATGTCATACCCACCAAGCTCCACTGTCATCTTAAACTTGCGGCCTATGCGCTAATGCTTAGTCACTTGACACATATATCTTTCTCGTAGGGGGACGATATAGTTTTTTCCTCCCCTTGTTCCCCCTTGCAGGTAGCTAACATTTGTGTCAACTTCATTGCAACATCAATATCATTTAGCAATCCTAAACAATAACGCAAGAAAGTACTTACTTGACCTTCAACGTCTATCTCGCGACCTGAGTCCCACAATGATTCTTCATGCATAGCCTACTTCAACTCCTCAAGTCCATGCTCCTAGATCGCTCTTTCCTCAACGTGTCGCAACTCTTCATGACTGCACGCTTCTTCGAAGGACCTTTGTGTTGCACATTGTATTTATCCACGCATGTGAGCCTCTTCTAATGACATTTGTGTTGTGCGTTGTATTTCTCCGCGCACGTGAGCCTCTTCTAGCGACCTTTATGTAAAATGTTGTACGTCTTCATGAATCTAAGCCTCCTCAAGCGACCTTTGAGTTGCACATTGCATCTCTTTTCGCACCCTTTCTTCTTCGAGGGATCTCTGTGCATCACATACAAACTGCTTTTATTGAGCAACATCAAATTTAGGAGGGGGTGAGTGACTCTTATAATTTTCCCCTCCAACCTTGGACCAGAGCTTTCACCATGCTCAAAGTTCATTCCTATCTTCACTCCTCCTTGGGTTACAAGCTAAACATCAACCTCTGTATCCTTCTTCTTATTTATGCACAGCTTTACATGCACCATGTTGCAATGAGTTTTGTTTTCTTCCCATTTCTTCGATAAGTCAAGATTGTCCTCTGTGGCATGCTTGGGGCTATAACAATATGCACAAAGCATGCATGGTTTGGTACAACATAGCGATACATGACCAATCTCTCCGTAATTGAAACAAGTGGGGGGCCTACCTACCGCTCATCCATATCCTCAATCGTGACTCCACCCATATCCACCTCTGGGATCTCTTTGGTATCCTCCCCTCTCAGCACCACCACGATCACCACCCTTTTGTTCTTCTTGCACCCAGAATGCATCACGGGTATTGTCTTGCATCAGCTGTAGTGACCAACAATTGTTGACATCATGGCCCACATACTTACAGAATTCGCAAAATGGGTTACGAGGCCTTTTCTGATACTTATTCAAAGTTGGGCAATGGGATGGTACATGGCCCCACTATCTGAAAATATCGCACCATTCTGTCTAAGGACCAGTTGGAAATGCATTTGATGCTCCCTTCACCACGTAGTTTCCAAGTAGAAGGAAATTGTCCCTGTGATTCCCCTCTAATCATCATGTGGTACATCATACGTGCTCGTGAACAAATTTTGTCTTCACCATATCTTGCAACTGCATCGTCAAATTAGCCAATTGTGACTGCACTGTTCCAATCTCGTCGATGTCTCTGCCCCTCCTGGTGTAGCCTCCAAAGGCATCGCAATCTCCGTAATGTCTGCTTGATTCGTCACCTTCTGCTCGATGAGAAAAACTCGAATATGGGGGAGTAACACCGTAATAAACCATTCTCTATGTTGTACATCCTGGATCTAGAACGTCATCCTATCCAACAAAATCTTGAACCATTGGTCATAGTCCCACATGATTTCTCCTTATTTCTTTTGAATCTCCTTGATTTCCATAATATAATGAGACTCTGGCTTAGGTTTATGGAATTCCCTTAGTAGATCTCGCTTGATCTCTGTCAGGGACCTCACTTGATCCACCGACTTAGTGGCCTTGTACTTCATGTACCATGTCAAGGTTTTGTCCCTGAATCTGGTTTCTAGCTATGCAATCTTTGTTGTTTCATTTGTGATCCTCTTCATAGACCATATTGCTTCACACATGAATTGATGTTGTTCTGCATCATCTTTACCCATTCCATGGAACACGAGTAACCTCAATGTGATACCTTGATTCACCATCCTCGGGCTTGAACTAACTCCTCCTATCTGATTGTTGGGTGTCAAGGTTCTCAATATCGATACTCTCCTTGGTGAAGTAGCATTGACTTCGCCTCCTTCTTCACGCATCTCTTCTCTTATATCTCCTTCATTATTTCTTCTATTCCAATTACCTCGCTATATGTTATTCTTTCCTATTTATCACAAATGCACAATGGGGGTGGTTCAAAGGGTGGGTAAATCCATCTTCTTCTGACATTCCTTGTGAGGTGACCCAAAGAGTTTCCTACTTGCGGTTGTGCAACACCATCTTCTATCGCCAACTCTTCTCCCCCACCACTAGTGGATCCTCTATCTTCCTTTCCTTCTCTTATGCCTCTACTTTGTGCCTCATCTTCCTCCGAGGTTGTGGCCCTCTTCAATATCAAAGGGGTTCATAATTCATCTCTAGGGCCCCTCTTGATACTACCACTACTACTATTGGTATCCCCATTGGATACCCTAATCTCAATGTCGTGCCTCTTCGACGACCTACCTTCACCTATGCTTCTCTTTGACATAACACACTCTTTTGAACTTCCTCTGAGTGCAATCTCTTTTCTCTTCATCTTGGGTTCGACTACTCATTGTGCACCCCTAGCCAACTTCCTTCCACTCTTCTATTCCACTTTCCTTCTCAACTCAACTCTTCTCGCGTATCTCTTGGATCTATCTCCCCTCTGCTCCTCTTGGTCCATTCCATTCCTCACCTCATTTCAATAACTTTTGGATCCTTCTCCATGGATCCATCTCCTCTCTCAATTTCCCCCCGTATTTTCACCCCCCCCATTGCTAGGGGACTCTACTCAACCATCCTATCGGGATCCATGTGTTATCAGACAAATCAGTAAGTGCGGACACAAACTAATCTCCCTAACTTCAACAAGAAATTAGAACAAAACATAGCAGAATACAAGCTTCTCCTTAGATTTCATTGTAATGTAAAATAGTTCAAATAAGGACAAATACCATATCATTTAAACGTCATTTGATCCTCGCTAGTATCGTCCTTGCTCCATCTTTGGATTTGTGGGATGTTGAACCTGTTAAGAAGCACAAACCAACAAATAGAGAGAACAATGATATATATATATATATATATATATATATATATATATATATATATATATATATATATATATATATATATATTCCAATGAGATCAAGGAGTTATACAATAAAAATGGAGACACTTTTATAGGGAATGAATGTATCACTGCATTATATTGATGAAAGTGAAGAAAACAACCTATGCCTTGATGTTGCAAGGTCCCTTCCAATCGCTCTTTGCTTTAACACACACCTTTTCTCCAATGCTTTTGATGATTAGTATTCACAACCTGACTTGGAAAGCTAAAGCAAAGCTATCACAAGTACAATCTTCAATAGAATTATTCATGCATAAGCAAGCCTAGCCTTTCCCATGAGAGATCTCTCTTTATATAGGGTGAAAGAGATATGGATACAGAGATTATGATGATCCCATTAAATCATAGAAGAGAGTAGGTTCCAAACCGATCAGAGGCCACCTCGTCTTCTAGAAATTTCGTGAATTTCACCTTTGTCCCTTGTTTTAGCATTGTCGCACCCCAAGCACAAGCAGCCTATGGTGACATCACAGTCTAGTTTAGGGAAGCATGCGATGATCAAGCATCTTCACACCCCAAGCATTTAGCAGGATGCAATGATCTCCTTGCGATTACAGGTGTCGAAGTCGAACATGGTAAAAACCACTTTGGATCTATGTGTCAGTACAGACTTATGAATACTCCGTCGCAACCTGGACTGATATAGCGGTATCCAGAGTCTTCATTTCCATCGTCCACGAATCTATCCATGTGATTACAGGTGTTGTAGTTGAACATGGTAGAAACCACTTAATTACCGGTCATTAATGGATATTGTTAACCAGTGCGAGGGAAATCACCATTGATGTCGATGACCCCCAAGGTACTCTAGTACAATCCAATTAATGTGAATTAATGAGTTTAAGTCGAACACTCGATGGAATCTTCTAATAAAGGGTTAATGATGTGAACCCACTATTGAAAAGAAAGAAACCTTCCATTGAGGCATCCAGGTTCCAAGGTATGAAATGGTTTCTAAGTCTAATTCTCGAATAATGAGTTGAAGTCGACAGAAAAAGACTCGTCACAGGAGGGCCTTAATGTATCCCCCATCAATGACACAAAATATGTAACATGTTTGAAGTAGATCAGAGTATAAAGTGATTCATAACTGACTCAGGGAAGGCCTTCATGGTAATAATTTGAAGACTACAGATGGTAGACTTGATAGAAGGCTTATTTAGGTTGAACTTATCTTGAACATATGAATGACAGGATAATTGTCTTGGAAGCATTGACTCAAGGAGGACCCAACATATAGACTTGTGGATGGTCAAACAAGAGACAAATGGATTTCCCAACCCTGATACAGTGAGGAAGAGGGGTGTCATGTTCAAGAGCGACTTACTGCCACTAAAACATATACAAATGTGCATTTATTTCCCAATTCCCCCCCACCATTTCTAGCGAGTACCTCTTTATTTTTACGTAAGCTTGAGGAGGATAACATATGCTTGTATTGTAAGCTCATCCTTTGGATGAGTCCCTTGGAGTATTTTTAACGAACCCTAGGAAGGAGTGGTTCGGTCCCATATGGGCCTTTCGATGCTTGTTTTACGAGTCCAAAGAAAGAAAACTCAGGGTTTTTTAATGTTTAGAGAGTTTGAAAAACACTTAAAGAAAACTCCAAAATGTCATTTTTCATAAATTAGTTTGACCAGACCGAAAAAGAGATAATCTACCGCTCATCAAACGTTTTCTTCAAATACTTTTACGAGCGTGAAAAGAACAAGGTCGCTCAACTATCTTTTCATGTTTCGGGAGCTTCAAAAGAGCTTAAAGCAAACCCCATAGCGTTCATTTTTCGTATTGCCATTACGAGTCCGAAAAAAGTGATAAAAGGTTTCTCGATTACATTCTCATAGTTTCACGAGCGTGAGAAATAATAAAGACCATGCTCAGAGTTTTTCCTGAAAAACCATAAAAGTATATATACATCATAAAAACACGCAAAAACCACCAAAAAGGAGTGATCCATATCAAAAGTCCGGTCATCAGATCTCTCAACCTACAATATCGACACTTTGCAAAGTTCATTAGGTTTATGACATAGGTGAAAATATTTAAAAATTAATTTAATTTGAAATTAAAATGGTAAAAATAAATAAAAAAAGGTAAAAACTAGTTTATTTACCATTTCATTTGTCTTTTCACCAAACTAGTGCCAAAAACCCTCTTTTTCCTCCGAATTTTAAGTAACAATTCTGGAGCACCTAGTGGATGATTTCTCGAGCCGCTTCCGCGAAGTAGGTATTCTTCCTCCCCTCTCTCTTTTCATGGTAATTTTTTTCAATTTTAATGGGTAAATTTTGAGTTATGGGCAATTTTCCAAGGGAGTTGCGCTTTGAGATCGTCACAGGCCCTCCCAATCGTGAACTGCAACGATCCTAGATCGTCGCAATTGTTCTAGAGTTGGGGGCGATGACGCCATATTGTTGGAAAAAGGTCCCCTGCGATGACCGCAACTCAAAAACTAAAGAGAGAGAGAGAGCTAAGAAAACTTCCAATTTTGAATTTTTGATGAACTAAATAATCTTTTATTGTTGTTTGACAGATTTGCATTGGTCATCGTGCTCGAATGGAGGGAACGAGAGCATGAGGTGGAATATCACTTTTTCAGGAATGATCTGGGCACTGTCATGGCACTCCAGGAGTGTGTCTTGCTAAAAAATTTCAAAGTGCAGGGCATGAGGGCCCAATTTAAGCTATTGGAACACTTAGTCTGTATGTGGGACGTTAATGAGCAAGAATTTCATGTCGGGGTGCATACACTCACCCTAGAGATCGATGACATCTACTTATTGACTTGATTAGGTCATCGTGTCTCTCGAGTTTCACTATCGAGAAGCAGAGGCGGTGGTGAACCCATGGATTATTATGTAGCACATCACTGCGTAGCCGGTACAGAGAAACATAGTGGCAAAGTTGCCATACAGGATGTTCAAGACTTGCCTTTGAGGACTATCCTCTATACTATCACTCATATGGCAGAGAACACGACTCATCACATGGATTTACAGAGCCATTTTCAATATGCTAACGAGTGTATGGAGCCTCGGGTTTTAAACTGGTGTGAGGGCCTCCTAAAAAACACGAAGAAACAATTGACAAAGTGTAGGACCGGTTGATTGAAACAATTCGGGTATGGATCTATTTTGGTATCCTTCTTCCTAGAGAGGGTCCCCATTTTGCACCTACAACATGTGTAATGGGGAATACTCGCTCCACAGGATCCTCGAATGAAGAGATGGGTAGACTTGATGGCATGTCATGGTGGCGTGCCAATCGTTACATATGATCCAACTTTCTTCCAGTGGCTGAGGGATTAGTTTGTCATGGTTGAGGACTATGCATATGTCGGGACTGACTTCCATGGAGATCTCGACTTAACATTACCTGAGGGTTCTCAGTGGGGAGAGATAGGTAAAAATGATTTTTTCATTATATAATGTTTTTGGTATTTTAATTATGATTTCATTTTTTTTTGTTATGTATCTGAGACTAAAGAAGTGCTCTCAACAATGCAGATGTGGTGCCTTTCATGCCTCCAGGATCATCTCCTATTCAAAGATGTGGAGAGATAGGTGCAGTGGTGGGTCGAGAGGTAGCAGACGAGGATCTCGAGGAGATCGAACACAACCTTGAGGGATTGACCATGAGCATCCCTGACATCACCATGAAAGAGTTACCTCGACGCTACCAACACCATACAGTTGGTGTGTCAGCATCCATTGCTCAACTGCTCCGTCGTGTAGCATGGGAAATCCTTTGTTATAGCAAGCAACATCCTGTATGCATATGTATATGAAGCCATGTGCTTCATCATTTTGGTCTGAGGACAAATAATTTTTTGTAACTTTTGACGTTATAATATAAAACTTCTACTGGGTTACTTGTCTTTTAAATGTGTCTTTGGATTTATAAATGGCACAAATGTCTATCTAAAGCATAACTAGCCAATGCATATGTTAATGTGTTTAGACATCTAGGAATGTGTTGATATTCAATGTAATCAAAATGTCTTTCCAAGAGGCGAATTCTCAAGTATTCCTGTAACATTGTAGGACTTCAAATGGAATAAATGTTGCTCAATTGCAACACCACTAGTTGCGAATCAAGATGTACATATAGATGATGGATGTCAAATGAAATGGTGTAAGTTAATAAATCAATAACAACACTATATTCCACAATATTATTAGTTGCATGACCAAGGAAAATACCGTGTAGACTGATCAACTCATTCATAGGTTCATAGATTCCCCATGCAACAGATGCTAGATTTTGAGTACTGCGACTAGCACCATCAACAAAGCCGATATAGGGTAGCGAGAACACCGACATCTGGAAACCAAGCACAAGGCAAGGTAAGTATCTTAAAGGCAGAACAAGAAACAACAAAAAGCACACTAGAGTATGATACACTAAAATACAAAGCACTCATGCAAAAACACTTTAAGCATAGTACTTCTTTAGGTAAAGCCTATTTCTAGGTACACCCAAGTGGATTCCATCGTAATCTACCATCTCATAAGCCTCTTTCTCCAATACTCATTTAATGATATAAGGGCCACGCCACATAGGCTCAAATTTACCGGCCCCCAATATGTCACGATCTGTTTCATAAAGGAGAACTAAATCACCCTCAGAAAAACACGCAGTTTGACATGTTTGTAGTATTGAACTTTAACACATTTCTTCTGAGTTTCTATGACTAACGCAACATTACGGCAAGTCTCGTCTAATTGCATTAAATACAAGAGACGTTCTTCTTCGACGGTGGTGTTGGGGAGAAGTTTGACAACTAGTTTCAGAGATGGGATTTCACATTCAATCAGAAAAATGGCTTCGATACCATACACTAACTGGAAAGGCGTGAACCCTGTGGCAGATTTAACGGACATCCAATAGGCCCATAATGCGGAAAAAAACAATGTGTGCCAGCTTGACTTGTGAATCCCTACCATCCGTTGAAGCATAGTAGTTAAAATTTTACTGATTGTTTCAACTTGGCCATTGGCCTGTGGATAGTAAGGGGTTGAGTTTTCATATTGCAGACCCAACTTATCAGTAAGTTCAGACATCATGAAATTCTGAAAATGGCTGCCATGGTCGATGAAAATGGCTTGAGGGATGCCAAACCTAGTGACGATATGATTGAATATGAACAACATTGCAATTTTCTCGGTATTATCAAATGTAGGCATCGCCTCGGCCCAATTAGTGAAATAATCCACTGCTACAATAATGTATCGATGCCCCTCGGCCGAGTGAGGGTTACATGTCATGAATTCAATGCCCCATTTAGTGAATGGACCAACGAAAACTACAGGGTAAAGAGGAGCATTTCTGAACCACTATAATGAAATGCTTAAACAACGAAGGCTATAAGTAACTAGATCATAGGATCTTTTGGGCAATAGCATACCTAGACATATGACCGCCACATGCTCCGTAATGTCAGTCATTTAAATCTTTCTCGGCTTCATCATAGGTTATACATCGTCGAAATACATAATCAATACCACAACGGTAAAGGGTATCACCAAGGATAATATATTGACAGGCTTGATACCTAATATGACGATGATCTGTATGAGAAAGATCAGGCCGAAAAGTTTGGGTTTGGAGATAAATGACAATGTCTCCATACCAAATATCGTTTGAACTGATAAGAAAGAGAGACTCATCAGGAAAAGAATCTTCTGCCATAGTTTCTGTCTCAATGGAGGGAAGGTCACATTTCAACTCAACAAAGACCAAAGATTTATTTGATTTGGCTCGCTCAAACTCCTGGAGAATCACTGTCCATTTGGAATATTCACCCCCTAGCAATTGTCGTGTAAGGATATGTTGCATGGGTTGTAATAAAAAAATAACTGTGGTTTTGCACAATAATATATAATGACGGAAACGTTGAACAACTTGAACAGTCGCCAACCCCCGGATGGGGTGCCATCGTGGGCCACTTGGCAGAGGGCGGATGAAGGGGGTGGCCAGCGGGGCACGAAGCCATGTGCCCGGCTCGTGCCCCACGCAGCCGTCACCCCTGGGCTTTAATGCGCATTCACAGCCGATGGCAGGAGCATTAACACCATCCCCTCCGACTGACTCCATGTATCGCATTATGCAGCAACCTCTCGGCATTTTCGTTTTGTGGTGTGGTTTCATCCAGAGCTCTGTGATTTTCATGGTTTCTTGGGCAATTCTCGTCATCTCTCTTGGCTCTGCAGACCCTCTGCAGAAGCCGAGCCCCGCCATGCCTCGCCTTCGTATGCGTCCCCGCCGGGGTTCTCCATGGCACCCACGCCGCCCCCGAACGTCCTCTTCGCCCTCTGGTTCTGTTGTTCCAGGTCAGGACAACTGGGCCATTGTGGACACCCTCTGGACTCCAGCTCGGCCTACTCACAGCGTCAATCACTCCCTCTCTCCTCCGCCTTCACGCCATAATTCACCGGAAATTTCGACCTCCCTGCCGCGTGAACACTCTGCTATACTCCATGATTTAGTTTTTGAGCTAAGGGAGGGGGTGAGCGACCTCCAATTCCGAGTCCAGCAGATGGAGGGACGCCTTTCTATTCTCCTCCAGCTCTTGGCTACTCCCTCTTCAGTCGTTCCTGAGTACTCCAGTGAAGCCTCCGAGAGCCCCAGTGATTCTGTGAGCAGTCAGCAAAACGCTTCCACCACAGAGAGCCCCGCATCCGAGGGGAAGGAAGGCCATCCAGATGCCACGACTCCTATCGCGCAGACGGCGGCTGGTGCAAATATGGAAGGAGAAAGCGACAACGCAAGCTCGGCAATGGCAACAGCAGCGAAGGGCAGCAGCCTCCAGGTGTCCGACGACAACAACCGCAGCGCTATGGACATGCAGTGGACCGGCGGGACACCTATCATTGAAGAACCATGGATTGGGACCTTGCCAGAGTATGTTCCAGACTACACTGTGTTTGTCCCCTACTTTAGTTCTGGTGGTTCCCATGGTAGTTAAGAATCTAGTTGTCTTTAGCATTGTCAGAAACAGTTTACACTTTTTTTTGGTTACTTGATATCTATGGTTGGCTGAACTGGTTTCTCCTCATGGAGCAGTTCAGTAATTACAACCAAATAACTCTGTTTATGTATTTTGGACCCTGGTTCTGAGAAGGACTCTTACATTAATACAAACTCTTACTTACAAAAAAAAAAAAAAAAACTTGAACAGTCGCCAAGGCCAATTTCTCCACATGCATGTATTTGGTTTCAGTGGTCGTAAGACACCGACTCAAATAGTAAATATCATGTTCATCATGCGAAACATCCTCTTGGACTAAAACCATGGCTACGGTAGAGTCTGAAGCAACCAAGTATAAGAAATAATCTCGACTATAATTGGGGGGAAATAAGAGTGGTGTACGGGTTAAGGCAAGTTTCAAAGCTTCAAAGGCTTTGTTGGCAGTGTCATCCCATACAAAATCATGACCCTTCTTAAGAAGTCGAGTGAAACCTTTCGTTAGTTCAACATAATTGGGAATGAATCGGTGTAAAAAGTTTGCCTCCCCTTGCCAAGTTTGGAGTTGGCGTAAGGTAGAAGGAGGAGGCAAATTGATATTAGCTTCAACCTTCAAAGGATCCACCTGAATCTCATGTGTGGAAAATTTAAAGCCGAGAAGTCATCCAGACTCCACACAAAAAATGCATTTATGTGGATTCAATCGTATGCGGTAATATCGACATCGTAGGAAAATGACTCGTAAGTGTGTCGGGTGATCTTGACGACGCATGAAATACGTCGGTAAGTCATCTAGGTAAGGTTGTACAATGTGCTTAATATCATGAAAGGCATAAGACATAGAACATTGAAAATTTGCACCAACGTTCTTGAGACCAAAAGGGAGTTTACGGTATGCGAAGGTACCCCAAGGGCAAATAAAACAGTCTGATGTTCATCTGTGGGTAAAATATTGATTTGATTTTAGGCAGAGAACCATCCATCAGAGAGAAGATTCCACTCCTGGTACAATCATCAACGATATGGTCGATGAAAGGGGTTGGATAATTATCTTTGGGACAAGCCTTATTAATATCCCTATAATCAACACAAACACAGATCACTCGTTGTTTCTTCTTAACCAGAACAAGATTGGACACCCAATCAGTCAACGCTACAGGGTAGACAAAACCAACTTTAAGAAATTTTTCAACTTCGAGTTTGATTGAGACAGCTTTTTGTGGATGAACAGGGCAAAGTCTTTGTTGAACAAGTTTAGCGTGAGGGTATGTCTTAATTTCATGTACAACAATATCTGGGTCATTTCCAGGCATTTCTTCATAACTCCATGCAAAAATGTCATTGAATTCTTGGAAAAGGGCCTTGCAAGTTCAAATCTCATCAGGAGAACATGAGGCACCTATATGAACATTTTCCACAATTCCAGACTTAATCGAAATATCTAGAGGGATGGTAGATGAAATATTTCCCAAGTTCCCTTCATACAAAACATCCCGTGTTGGTTTAGAAACTGGGGGAATATTAATGACTGTAGATGGATTCGAAATCCGTTGGTAACTCTCGATAGTCTCGGGTTCTAAGAAGAGGATAGAACGATGATGCCCATCATCCCATGGGGTGTCTTCCATGGACTTAACTGTCATGATCATGTCTTCGGTGTGAAATACCGTGTGAAACAGATCAGGAGATGTATCTAAGAGAGAATGAGGAGAAGGAGTTGTTGATTGAATAGCCTGATAGGCCAATTTGACCAGACTTAAGGGTATTTGGTCGTCATAACGAAGACATTCGTCCAAGTTAGGTACTGTCCAAGGGTCATAAGACTCAGGGGTTTCGCCAAAACTAGTCGAAATCATGTTAATAAAAGCGACAAAGGAGTAGGAATATCGAGCGGTGGAATGGGGAAAATACCCATTAACGATCAATCCTTTAAAAGACCCACACTGACATTCTCCTAACCAGGAGGTGTTTTTGCTATGAATGGAATGTTACTAGTGCGTGAGTCAGAACTAAAAAAGGTGAGTTGGTCTACCGTAACAAATTTAACTTGGTGAGGGAAACGTATCACACGAAAAAGAGTAGAAACAACTACACACATAACATCGATCCAACTACGGCCAAGTAAAAGTTTGTAATCGAGAGGTGCATCAAACACCTCAACCTCAACAATAACCATTTTTCCTTCTAACACAATAGATGATGAAGGAAGAATACCATAAGGTTTAAACCGTGTACCATTAAAGGCTTTTAAAGTATTGTGTGACTCGGTAAGGGTAGTAGAACCAAGGGCTTTCCAACAAGTGACAGAAATGATGCAAGTCGAAGATCCTTCATCAACAATAGTTCGAAAAATATTCTTATCTTCCACAATGACTTGTATTTGAAAATCTAATTGATGAGGGAGCCCTGGAATATGATCTTCCAAGTCAAATATTATCAAATTTGTATCAGTAGGACCAATTCCACTAATAGACTTTAACAATGCCTTCTGTTGAATAGGACAACTTGGAATGACTTCGAGAGCTGACATCGCAGAAGGTGCATGTGCAAGATATTATACAGTACTGTAATTTTGAGCGGCATGTGCATGAGGATTAAATGACGACTTACGAATGATGCCTTTGGGAGGCAGACGAAGAACTGTATCTAGACTAGGTCGTTCGAGATGAAGAGGATCATTGGGAGGTGAATTTGATGGAGGAGGTGAATCATCAACTTTCTCTTTAGAAGGAGAATAATCTTTCGTTCGATTAGCAACTACAAATTCATTCTTCTTGGAGTCACCAGTACACATAAGTACATAGGATGTGGTAGAGGGAGAGGGTTGGTCATGAATAACCAATTAGGCATGTTGTTGAGAAGGAAAAGGTTGTGACAAAATGATAGGTGTGGGAGGCGTCTCGGTTCCTTGAAAGAACTTAGTAACCTCTGCACGTCATGGACAATCTTTCATATAATGGTCTTCACCACAGATAAGACAAGGATAACGAGGTTTTCACTTTTCTTTATCATCAGCAGGTCGAGTCTTGGGTTTATCACATTGTTGATTATTAGTTTTATCCTCTTTATTCTTACCCTTCCCTTTATTTTTATTTTGATATTTACCGATAGGCGTAGACTGAACCGTATTGACCTTAGAGGTTTTACTTGGAGAGGGAGTCGAAGGAGTAACATTTTGTACATTAGCAGTAGTAGATTTAGGATTGGAATGACTAGCTTGTTTGGACTGAATCTCAGCATGAAAAGTGTCAATCACACCATCAACGGTGTGAGAAGCTACGAAGGCATTGGAGTTGGCTTTATAGACAGGCGAGGAGCATTAGGGTTCAAGTCATATAACCTTCCCGTTTGTGAAAAATTGAGATTCAATTATTGAGCATGACTATTCGTTTGCTCTTTAGTGACAACACCGCCCATGGAAACATCACGGGCTATAGGATCGATGAGTGATTTGGTAAACCACTCAACCAATAATTGATCGGGAAGGGGAACTTTAATTAATCATTGTCTCCTCCTCCACTCATGAATATGATCTGAAATGTGAATAGAAGAGGATTGTTTAAATGAACTCAAAATTTTGGTTCTTGTCTCATATTGTATCAGTAACTGGTAATGTGTCAAAAAATCCATAGCTAAGGTGTTGAAATCATTGAAGAATCTTCATGGAAATTCGATATACCATTTGGTTGTCGAACCCGTAAGAGTGTGTTGGAAAAGACGTAACCAGATGGAGTCATCCATCAAGGATTTGGATGAACACCAAAGATGAAATGTCACGACGTGATTGTTTGGGTCTTCTCCCGATCGATCGTCAAACTTAGGAATGTTTGATGGTAATTTAGCAGGTATAACCGGTAATAAGGAGAATGTAAGATAGGATCATTCAAAATCCTAGATAAATCCGGTAAATCCAAAGTAGCTAGAAACGACAATTGCATGTTCACTTGAGGAAACTGGTAATTTTGGGGTGGCAATCCCGTAGGTATACTCGTAGGACCATAAGTAGTCAATAAATAGTTAGAGGGTCCTGTCAAATTTGGTTGTGGAGGGTTTTGAGTCAAGTAAACAACATGTGTTGGTTGATTGGGCATGCTACCTTGGAAAGGAACATTAGACTGAAAAGCTTGACCCTAGGTAGGATTTATAGAGCCCGGATAAAGTTGCCCGGGATTAGAGGGTTAAAAAGGATTTAATTGAGTATTTCCCCCCCCAGGCAGTTGTTGATTTCCTTGGAAAGGAAAATTCCAAGGTTGAGTTTGTAATCCAGGTGTATATTGCTCGTAAACTGGGTTATGACCCCCAACTTGGGGTCCCCCCCCAACTTGAGGTTGACCTCCAACAGGAAGTTGAAAACCAAAAGTGATAGAATGAATTGTGCCTCCAAGTTGATTAGAGCTACTTGGGCAAGGATGATTAGATCCTCTAGGTCGGGGAGGAATGCTAGGCCCTCCGGATAGAACCTAGGTAGGTGTGGGACCAAAACCACTAGCAACATTATACCCATGTGGAACAAAAAGATTAGGTCCTCTAGATGGACCCTGGGTAGGATTAGAAATAGAATTATTTAGAGCGTTATATCCAGGTGGAAGTGATGGATTTGATCTAGGGGGAAGTGGCGTTCCAATAGGAGCTTGAGTTGTTACTGTACTTCCGGCAGAAACAAGTGTAACTTGTGGGACCGTGGTAGAGATAGTGAGCTGGAGAGGACGGATTGTATGAGTACCAACCAACAACGTATATGAAACCATAACAACATTACTTGTTGTGCCAGAAAAATGATATAAAGGTATTGTATAAGCAACGGAAGTAACATGTGTATGTGATGACATAGGTTGGTTTGGACTCATTCCTAGTTTATCAGAAATATTGTCTCCCGGGGAGGTCCTTCGAAAAGAATGGATGAGGAATGGACTAGGATTAAAAATTCCAGACGTATGAATCATAGTTCTAAATGATTCACTTTGAAATGGTGGATCATCCACAACGAACTCTACAAAAGGTCCAGTAGGTATTCTAGTATAGTCTTCAGCAACAAAGTCTCCCGAATAGTTTATTCGGAGCAAGATTGGGTCTTGTTAAACATTCAATAACGGATTTACAGGGAGTGATGATTCTACCAATGGAGTAGAACTCTCAATCTCAGAGGACATGTCGTTATTGATTGCTCCTTCAGGAGAAGGACCCTCTCGTGAATTAGGAAGCAAGGGGGCATATTCTTCTGGTTCCTCCAGAGGTAATCCTTACATCCTACGTGAACGGTGAGGGCCGTTGTTGGCCACACCGAATAAAGAATGAAAGAAATCTATGGCCAACTAGAGAAACAAACAACACTTCACTAATAAAATCTAGATATCAAGCACGCAAACAAACCTTCTTATTTTGAAATCACTAGTTGGTGATGAAATCCAACGTTGCGAGATCAAGACAAGAAGGGGCTAGGGTAAAGCAGGTGGAAAAGTTACATTGACGACCTACTTAATGGACTTACACCCTGGTGCAAGATCCCACACATAATCGTAGGTATACCCTCCAAGGATCCCGAGTGAGTTTGGCCAACGTGAATTCCAAGTACCATGAAGACTTGCCCCTCCACAGTCACCTCGTGTGAAGACTCTAAAGAGATAGGCTACTAAGGTTACCAATTACGACAATGATGCTTGGGGAAGCAGTTGATAGTCCGATACATGTGTAAGGGCAAGGTATATAAGCCTGAAATCGCCTCAAGAAGGTCTGTATAGGATTTTCTTCTCAAGTGACACCTAATAATATGCGCAATCTCTACACTAAGACCAACAAATCAGGGTGAGTAACTCTGTTGGCCCTAATGCGACCTTGTGATTGACCCTTGTGTTAGAAGGGATTCCCAGAACAAAATGTCGCAAGTGGATTTAACTCTCCTTATCACAAGATACTATTTTGTGTTTTGATGCTTTGGAGAGTATTCCTCACAACCTATTCCAAAGCGCTATCCCTAGCTAATGCTGGTGTATAAGAGTTTTAGAAAATAAAAGTTACTAGATAGATTTTAAAATTACGCAGAATTTTAATGGTTGTTGCTTAAGTCAAAAAGGAAGTGGAGATGAAACTGATGAAGTGTTTTGACCTTGACTCATATTGACCTTGACTCAACAATATGAAAAGAGAGATGAGATGCAATCTTTCTGTTCGATGAACTCTAATTACATAAGGGAGAAGGATTTTCTTTTTCTAGAATACAACAAGTTGTGAAACACAATTTCTTCAATCTTTGAATGATCTTGATGCCAAATAATCAAAGCTATCAAATTTTCCAATTTTCTCTTTTTAAACAAATATTTGAATGCAAAAATTTCTTGTAACTACTACCAATAGAAAAACAAACTTTAATTCTTTTCCTTTTCAAATAAAAACAAAGATCTAATTCAAAAAGAAAAAGTTGTCCAAGAAGATGAATGCACCCACGACGCAATTTCCCAAACTAAACTCATAATGTAACCAAAAATGTAAAAGTAAGAAAACTTATTTGTCTAATGCAATGAAAAATTGTTTTCCAATCAACAAAAATCCAAAACTCAAAAATATCAACAACTTATCTAGCAAGCACTCAAGGGTGAAACCTCGAGATTATATCCTTGCAACAAGAAGTGAAAGATAAAACTTATGAAGCTTATGAAAAAGACTCTCAACACTTGAGAAACAATCAAATTCAAGCTCAAAGATGCAAACCAAGCCGTGAATAATCACTCAACGGGACAAAAAATTCACCCCAAGAAATGATGACAAATCTGGGCAAAGAGGTAAAATTGATTGTCACTCCAAAAACATTCTACAGGAATCGTCATAGGTTGCAGAAGACCACAATGCGACTATTAAGGATCGTTGCAGGCAATGGGACATACACAGTGCAACATCGTAGCCCTGGTTTTCATAGGCAGGGTGCGACGATGACTGGAAATAAGGGGAAAATGAATAAAGGACAAAGTTTCTCAATGAACATTCAGGACCAGGCAGTCAACATGGATCACCCAATGACTCAGATAATGAAATTGACCAAAAGCATGGAATTTGAAAGGAAAAAAGGAAGCAAAAGCCAAAGAGGACGTTCCCCAGTATGGTCTCCAATTTTTTTATCGAACAAATCAGTAAGTGCGGACACAAACTAATCTCCCTAACTTCAACAAGAAATTAGAACAAAACAGAGCAGAATACAAGCTTCTCCTTAGATTTTATTGTAATGTAAACTTGTTCAAAGAAGGACAAATGACATACCATTTAAACGTCGTTTGATCCTCGCTAGTATCATCCTTTCTCCATCTTTGGATTTGTGGGATGTTGAACCTGTTAAGAAGCACAAACCAACAAAGAGAGAGAACATCGATATATATATTCCAATGAAGCCTGTGTATAAGATCAAGGAGTTATACAATAAAAATGGAGACACTTTTATAGGGAAGGAATGTATCACTGCATTATCTTGATGAAAGTGAAGAAAACAATATAATGCAAGGTCCCTTTGCTTCAAAACACACACCTTTGCTCCGATGCTTTTGATGAAGAGTATTCACAACCTGACTTGGAAAACTAAAGCAAAGCTATCACAAGTACAATCTTCAATAGAATTCTTCATGCATAAGCAAGCCTAGCCTTTCCCATGAGAGATCCCTCTTTATACAGGGTGAAATAGGGATGGATTAGGAGATTAGGATGATCCCATTAAATAAGAGAAGTGAGTAAGATCCAAACCGATTGGAGGCCACCTCATCTTCTAGAAGATTCCATTCTAGAACTTTCATGAATTTCACCTTTTTCCCATGTTTGAGCATCGTCGCACTCTAAGCACAAGCACCCTGCGACAACGTCACGGTCCAATTTGGTGCAGCGTGCGACGATCAAGCATCGTCGCACCCTAAGCACAAGCACCCTGAGGCGACGTCGCGGTCCAATTTGGTGCAGCGTGCGACGATTAAGCATCGTCGCACCCCAAGCATTTAGCAGGATGCGATGATCTCCTTTGATATGGTTTTTAAGAAAAGAAAGACGATTCATTTTCTCATGTAGAAAGTCTCATTTAGTAGCTTCAGGGAACATAAAAGTGAGTCACACACATATCGTCAGTTGATCATAGGGGTGACCAAAATAATGTGTAACATCATGTGCATCACCCCTTTCTCCGCAAACAACATCTTGATACAGAGTGGGATTTCTTCCAGCATTCATTTCCTCGGATCTTTCACGGATTGTATCTCAACCTCACTGAAAAAATTAGTGTACTCCACAACAAATTCAATAGTATCTCCTTCCTTTACTCAAACAAACCAAAATTCAATGGCTTGATCCCACTTATTGTTTAATGCTTTTAGCCTCTCAATCGTGGCTTGATACCAAATTACTGGCTTTAGTGGTCTCAAAGCAATATTAGTGGCAGTCTAGCTTTTCAACTATTCCTATGATAAACAAGAAAATTCAACAAAGAAAATCTCATGCCTATCAATGTAGAGATACTTATCTTTCCCATGCTTTGGATTCACTCTCAGACCTTGAGTTTCTTGCTGGGAAAACTCATGTTCCTTTGCAGTTAACCATTTTTTAATTTCCTCCCAAGAAGGACACCACCTCATTTCTCACCTTCATTATTTAATACAAGACTTTCATGTCCCGACAACATAACCATTTGTCGGTTTGTTTCACACTTGCACACATCCTTCTTCTGGGGGGTTAAGACCTTGGGTTCATCTACAGTTAACCAACAAAACCCCCAAAGCATCAACATATCAATCTTCGGTCGAGGTTGAAGAAAGTCTCATCTGAGAGTTTATGAGGATCACAAAGACCATCTAGTCTTGTGTCGGGGATGAAGGGTTAAACATTCAGAGGTCCATCTGGGTTGACATTCAAACAATCCATATATGACATTTTACTATTACTAATATGCAAAAGCAATACACACACATACCCAAATACCACGTGATTAACACATGATAGATCAGAATCACTACAACTTTATTATTCTCCTCATTCCATCAAACACGGGTATACATTAAGCAAAACATACTTGACAACAATAGAGTCTCATGTCCTCTTTAAATAATTCTCCATATTTACAACACATTGTGCCATGCGCATCCTTGCAGACCTTGGACATATAACAGTATCAAACTTACAATCATAAGCATTACAATACTACAAAGACTCCGAGTGAGCTCTCCAACAATAGACAACAACAATGACTCAGTGAATCAACTCAACAACCAATAACAACCCTTTCTTTGTTATCCTTGCTTCTTTTTATATCCTTCTCGGCTTTGGAGCTCTGTCTCTGTCCAATTTGCTCCACTCACTCTACTGACTAACGGTCTTGCATGCTTCCACCACCTACCTGCATTCCACGTATCATTTTTGGAATTGGGGAAATCTTAACTACCTCACCAACTCATCTTTTGTCTTCTCCAGCTGTCCCTTGTGTTGCTGGCATTAATCATTTGAGGAGATTTCCCAACGATTCCTTTCTTAATTCTTGTGTGCATCTTCTTGATTTCTGGTGTGCATCTAAAATTCGGACCATCGCAAATTGGCAGAACTGGACTTTAGCATGCATTATCAAAAATCATAAAACCTCGGTCTGGTACGAGCTTCCTGTTAATATGTGTTCATAGGCCTAGGCACATGTAATACTGGAATGAGCACGCACACATCAATTGTGCATGCACAATATTAACCCAAAACTTTGGGTGCCAACAGTGGAAGGAGGACAAGCAATTCTTCAATTGGTCTGCAGGGTTGTACACTATGATGGCTATGAGGGAACCCTATATGTATGACATGATCATGAATTGTTGGTTTATGTGGAAAATGATTGCTCATGGTTCACTAAGGCATGGGTGTCATTACCACACACAATGACCACTACTAGGAAAATGTTTAATTGGGGTTCCATCATTGCTAAGCAACTCAACGATAGAATTGAACAAGCTCAAAACCCTCTTCCAAGTGAAATGCCTTCATTTCTACATGACCTCTTACATATTAGATGTTATGTGTGTCCGAAACATTTTTTTGAGATGAATCTAAGATGGCATATGTCGAAACCCCATGTTCATGTATATTTCAACATGTTGTGGGAAAATAATTATAAAAAATCTTATTATATGATATGTGACGTATTTTTGGCTCGTCTTTATTTCATAATATTCTGTCGAGAATGTCCAAGGTTGTCAAAACAAGCAAAGAAAGTTCTCTCCCATAATGACAACCGGTATATTGAAGAAGAGCATATCTATATCAGGATTTTCAGAGCAACTTCCCCCCTCATCTTTTGCCCGCATTTGTCCCTAACAAGGTGGTGTTAGCAGAGCTTTCCTATCAGACCAATCTTTAGGGTTTCAATGCATCTCTAGATAAAGATAGTAAGATAGTTTTCATTCCCTATGGTTTACAACTTGGATATTATTTCATTGAGGACACCCCATAGGACAAACAAGAGGGTTTGAGTCATGTGGAATATAGGTTTGATTCAGGTAGATTGAAATACACGACCCTAAGGGTTTGGTACCCAAGCATGTTGAACATGTTGCTTAACATTGGCCTTATTCCCATGAAAATGGGAAGAGGAAGCATTTACAGAAAATGCACAAAACTGGGCTCAAGTTTTTTACAGAAAAGATATTCATGGTCTCACGATCTTAAAAAAACCCTTCCTCTAGATCAACAGATGGAATTTTTTACTCGAGGGGTTGCAGCTAAAAGAGAAGCTGAAGAGGCTAGGATAACTAAAGAAATTTGCCTAAAGGAAGAGATCGAGCACCAAGCCATCAAAGAAGAGAAAAACAGGGCAACCTGAGAGTGGGAGCTTCAATGAAAGACCAAGGAAGAGTTGTGTAGGAAACAAGAAGAGGAAACTACCCAAGAAGAACTTGATCAAAGAAGGAGAAAAGTTGAGGAAGAAGAAAGAAAAAAAGGCTCTAGATGAACAACGAAAGAAAGAGAAAGAAGAGAAAGATAAGCAATGATTAGAGAAATATTACCAGGCAACACAAGATTTGTTAAAGCAATAGGAAGATGAAAAGAAAGCGCGGGAATTAATGAAAAGGCAATAAGAGGAAAAGAAGGAAGAATAATTGAAGAGAAGGTAGGAAGAAGAAGAGAGACTAAAGGAGTTGGAGAAATCACAATAGCCCATAGAAAAACATGTTCATCAACAGATGAAGTCTCATATTGCCAAAGCCCCTCCTCGAGATATAATAGATTCGACACATGAAGAGGATGAGGATGTGGTAAAAATGAAGACTCTAATAAATAACATAGTTGATTATGGTATCAGAAAAACATATCAAGATCCAAATACTGAGTGAGTAACTTAAGAACCAGCCGGAGAAGCAACCCATGAACCTACAAAAGGATCAACTCAAGATTTCACTGAAACTGAGACCATTGAAAAACAAGAGTTGACTGGCATAATGCCTGAGTTTGAAAAGAAATAAGAGGCTAATGCAACACCCACACTTGAGAAGGAACAAGGGAAGACTGCATCTGAAGCGGCTAGTGGGTTACAAATCCCTATTCAAACCATGACTGATGATACTTTTAGCTCAGGTACCAAACAAGGACCAACAACAGATAGGTCCAATAGTAGAACATGAAGGTGATCAACTAGGCAAAGATCAGGTAACAATCACAAGGGTAGTAGTAATTGAAAAACAAACAAAGACAATAGACGAAGGCAAGGCACTGGTCATGGACCATTTTCATACACCAGACAGTTTGGGAAACATCTTGTCCTAGGGAGATTAACCAATTTTGGAACCATTGGATGAGGTTGTTGATTTGGAGTCTATTGCGTATGACATAAAGAGGCAATCCATTTAGAGAAGAATGCAAAGGAATATGAATATAACAATGGATAGTGTTGTGTTATTGACATCATAGGAGACCCTGCTCAATGCCAAAAAGGATAGAATCAGTGAATTGTTGGGGGTAGGAGTGGCCATCTCACTTGCCACTATTGATGCAAAAATGCGCCATAAGAATCTTGCCTGCAAAAGATTGCAATGCACTATATTTATTCTATTTATATACTATAATAACAATAGGTGGGACCCCTTAGAGAAACTATATTAAGTTGATTTCGCTCCTTTTTCTCTAAGAAAGAAATGCAACATGCAAACAAATGACTAGATTAAATTACAGTTTGATATTTTGTTCTATTTCACATGCACAAATGGTATCTTTGACAACAATCTATGATGCTCCTCATCTTCGTATTGCATTGTCGCCATATTCTAAAAGGAAAATAAAAGGTGAAAGATCTATTGCGCCATAGTTATAATACTTACGATTACAAGATTTAAAATTGTATGGTTTTAATATGGCTTGTGGCCTATTAAAAAGGGGTGGTCAAGTTTCATTTCACACACACACACACACACACACACACACACACACATATATACCATATAACAACGATGATATCATATAGAAGTTTCAATCTTATACAAGGTTGTCGCATACAAGTATGAACGAACTCAAATTACAATTAAATTCATATATGCTATGGTTACCATATCTCGCGTTGCTTGACTCTTAAGTTGGTGTTATTGGTTTATAAAGCGATGACACTTTATATTAGTTATGGATGTGGTATAGTAATGAGATATGTCATGTTGTGGGCTCGATGCATGGTACCAAAGCTTGATTTGTAGTCGGAGCTGGCGATTGAATGTGTTCCACTGTGTAACGTTTGGTTGGCTATCGTGAAAAGTTGGTGAGTTTGATTCCGTTGAGGCGACGTGAATTAAAAGAGAGTTAATGCACTCTCTGTTGGGTTTTCTTTCGTGAGGTATACCACCTTTTGCACTAAAACTTGCTTGGAAATTATTTGTTGTTCTTAGCCGAGGGTTTTAAGTTTGGAATTTTGTCATTGGTTGGATAACGATCTCTGGTTGTTCTTTCGTGCCTATTTAGCTCATTTAGACATGTATGGAATTTTTTTACTCTTCTAGCATCGATGGGTTGCTTTGTTCTGAAAAATTTCAATGTTGGCTCAAGTTTGTTTGCATGTTATGTGTACGTTATAAGTGTGACTCTCTATTGGGCATGGATTTTTAAGATATTGTTAATGGCGAAATATTAATTGTTTGATCTTATATGGAATAAAACAACGACTGGGTTTTTGAACACCAACGACACTCTTGACCTGGGTTCTGCATTGGAACTATGATGCAACTTTGTTTTAAAAGAAACATGGAATTTCAAATGAAGTTATATACCCCATCAATGATTTATGCAATATGGTCTTGCTTATGTGGGTTTCTTGAGTTATGGCTTCCTATCGTGCACCATTGGTCTCTTTTGGAAATTGTTTTCAAAACTAAACAAAACGAAATGAAAGCAAATAGTCAGCACTACCAAATTATCATTTCGACTGTTCAAAGGGAAATATTAATAATCTATTTGAGCTCATTGTAGTGTTAGGCCGGTTCGATTGTGACAATTTTTTTTTTTGGGCATATAGGTGGTTTTCGAATGGGTTTCAATTTGTCATACATATTACTGATACGATTTTAACTCCACTTGCAGATAATGGGTTGTGGTTTGATGGTTTTAATTGAATTCAATACTAGGGTTTCGACTTGTTTTTTTGTCTCGACTTGCTCTATTTTGGGATTCAAGGATAATCTTTGAGTTATTGTCAAACCCTACATTCAATTTTCTTGACTTTGTCTTCAGCACTCAAGCATGCTTGTTGGTATTCGGTTTTGCAAGTAATCTTATGCACAAAACAAGGTTGGAAATGTTGTTGGTATTGTTATAATACTACGACTTGTGTGTAGTTTATAAACATATTATTGGGTTTGTATTGGTTGGCATATTGGTTGTAAATCTCACCGTTGACAAATATTTTGAAGACGTCTAGGTTTTGACATTGTTTAAACAATCAATATGTAAACAAAGATGATAATTAGTTCGAATAATTCAATCAAATTTAGTTTGTGCCTTGTTGGGTTAATGTTTGATTGGATTCATTATGTTGTTGTGATGAATGCTATGGATAAAGTATTTCGGTAAAACATAGTTTAAATGGATATATTTTAAGAGTTTGGATATGGTCTTACAAGAACTTATAAGGAGGAATTTCGAAATGTTGTTCATACACTTGATTAATGAATTGGACTCCCAAATAATCAAAAGGCAAATGATTACAAGGTTATATGTTGAGACCTCGAATTAGTCACATTACTTGATGATGATAAGTTGTCTACATAATAGAACAATGATCATTTTCATTTCTTGTCCATAATTTCACTTTACGCAAATTATAAAGCCCTCATTTTTATTCCCATGTTTTGTTTTAAAAGAAAAGTGATTGTTTAGAAGCCTTGTAATTTGGGAAAATTGTTAAGAGGAGTTTTTTAATAGGAAGAATGAGCAGTATTAATGAAATCAACAGTTGAGTGACGATGGTGATATGATTGTAAAAGTGATCTCATATTAAGAATTAATCTTGTTTAGAACGATAACCATTGTTTCCCTTTCATGCATCCCACTTTTCATTCATTACAAACCCAACCACGTCCCATATTTCATTAATATCCCTGTTCGCAACGATGACAGTTGTATCTAAGTTGGCAGAATGACTATGATTGTTACATGCAAAGTAATGGATTTTTTGCATGCATGCTAGTGTGCGGACCGATGAGAGCCAATATTTTAAATTTGTCTTTAGGCAAGTAAATTGATGGTCGATTAGTCTTTCTTGTTTCATATTTTGACCTAAGTTTTCTTTTAGACATAAGTTTTTAGTAGAGGAAGCCATGGTGGAGGCAGAGGTAGGGGCAGAAACATTTTTTGGCAAAGAGGCAACATGAGACCTAGGTTATCCATTTATTTTGATGTTGATCCTCGAGAGTTGAATCAACTATTTCAAGTTGAGTTCTTTAACTTAGTGGGCCAAGGAGTGTTTTAGCCACATCCTAGACCAGAAAGGCTTCCTTTCCAACCCCGCCCGATTTTTTTTAATGTCCATGTTCCAGATCATATGTCCCTCAAACCAGAGGTTCCTATCAATGATGGCTAGCATGATACTTTTCATTCCCTTATAGTTCATCATAATGGTTGGCCCATAGTTTCATTGTCATTGCCACCTCCACCTCCACTTAACCAACAATCCTAACAGATTGATCATGTTGAATCCCTTGTTCAGTCTGATCATGCAAGCAAAAGACTTAAAACAAGCATCCATGAGCATGTGTCAAGCAAGGGTAAAAAAGAAGTCACTCATTCCAAGTCATCTGATAACTCCTCTCAGTTAGTCACCTCACATGCCCAACAAATCAATGAACCATCTCCAACTCTCACCAAAGTTCATCCTCATGCATCCAATCAACCACTCACTGATAAGACTCACTCGACAAACAAAGCAGGAAGGGCAATAAGTAATGAGAAAAGGTTGACTACTTCACATAGTAAATATAGTTTTTGATATTTTATGTTTGTTTCCAGTGGTGGACAGTTTGCTTATGTTTTGACTTTTTGGACAACTTGATATTGTTATCTTCATTTTTTGACAACCAATCAATAATTTATTTTTATGGTGGAAAACACATTTTATTTATTTGGTGTATATATATATATATATATATCTTATTATTATTATTATTATTATTTGGTACATTTTATTATTTTGGGAGATACAAGGGGTTGATAAAAGTGATCGTTTGTGCATATTTATGAGGTGGCATGATTTATTATTTAAATAAATTATGGAGTAACAAGGAGGAAATCAAACTTAAAAGAACTAAAAGGATTAGGGGTCCCACCTATTAGTTATTATTTAATAAACCCTTTACCTATGATTATTATTATTATTGTCCCTAACTAATATTAAGTCAATTATGACTTAACTAAAGGTAGTTTGAAGCTACCAAAACTTCTTTTGAGGAAGATAAATTATTGATCAAAGGAAGGGACAAAGGGGAGAGAGAACAATGAAAGAAAATTTTGATAAAGGTCTGCTCTTAAAACTTGTGAGATTAATTACTTTCATTCATTCCGAGTTATCATAGAGTCTTAACCTTTTTGTTGATAGTAGGGTCTTATTGAAGATAACACGATTCAAAGATTTGAGATACATTATTCAACAACTTATTCTAGAAAGGTTGATCATTTGATCTTGGCAGCCTATGTATTATGATATGTTCATGAATTAGTTTTCATTACTGATAGGGAATATTTTGGAGAGTCGGTGGATGCTACTTTCGTGGCTAAGTTGATCTAGATTTCTAGTCTTAGCCTTCACTTGTTGTAAGAGTCTTTTTGTATGGTGCCCATCAAAGACTTCTAAATCTGATCTTGGTCCTTACTCTTGCAAGGGTTTGAAAGAAAGGTTACGATTGTAACTTGGAGCGAAATTAATAAAAATATCTTTGTTGATTTTGATCTCACGTGTGTAATCTCTGATATTACTTTTAGATTTGCATTTCATTTGCTCTTTAAATCTCAACACAGTACACACACACACACACACACACACACATATATTATTATTATTATTTTCTTCTTCTTTTGCATAGTTTAATTAAAAAAAAGGACAGCATTGATTCCTTGTACTTATTACTTGAGAATTAATTGATAATTTTGTCTAAGGCTATAAACCTCGGGTGATAATCCCAACTATCTTACCCTAGTCAAGTAAGATTCGAAAATGTTGGAGTGAGGTTCTTCATACCTTTTCCTCAACAACCACTATAGATAAGGCTAGTGCAGAAGAAAGAGAAGCTGATGAAATGATGAGAGGATTGGAATCTCTCAAGGATCAAGTACAATACTATAAAGACACTCCTAAAGTTGTGTTAATCATGAAAGAAGATCTTTTAGAGTAGCACAACTAGTACATGTTAGTAGGGGATGCATTTCTCAAATGGGTTGTCGATTAATAGGAGGAAACCTTATTATGTTGTGTGGCATATAAGGAGATGCTCAAGTGGAGCGAGAAGGGAGATAGTGTCGTGGATCAAATCATGTATATCAGAGAAATCCATAAAACCATAGGTTGGGAAGATCACGACATTAGAATTTTGACAAATGATAGTATAACAAGGATGTATGGAGTTGCAAAGTACTGAGTGCATTTAGCCATCAAGTTGAAATTCATAATAGAGGAACCATGGTCAATGTGCCTCAAATCGTGGGAGAAGATCAATAAGGCCATGACAGATCTCCAACTACCAAATTTTGGGTCACAAGATGACTTTTGTGGTTTGGAAAAAGTGATCCCTGAGTTCCAGGAAAGTGATTAGAAATATGAGGAGGAAATCAAGGGAATCATCACTATGGAACGTGGCCATGCGAGGAAGTATTTGGTCACCAGGGTCAAGATGATCGATAGGCTGGAACCATTGATTCCAAGAAGAGGGAAATACATTCGGTAATTTAGAGAAATGAGGGAAACTCTTATCATTCCAATGGATCAACACTAATCCCGTACATGCATACGTGTGAGTATTTATTCGCTCAATGGGTGGCTCATGATGGCGAGCATGCAACTGACGAGTCACCTAGTTCACACAATCATCTTAACATGCGAGTTTCTTTTTAGATGTTTCAATTTCACGTGAAGTAGAATTTACTATGTCTAGCAAGAAAGTTTTAGTAAATAGAGGGATCGACCAAGGAACAAGGGGTCAATGGATTGTAACAAAATTTTTGAATTACTTTAGCTAAGACCTATTTTTTAAGCTTAATTTAGAAGATAAGAACGAGCCAAGGCATTTTACCGAATATGTTTGTGTTTACTCATCATCGTAGACTATTCTACAATTGTGTAAATGTTACAGGCATCTAGTGACCTTTTCGATACCATTAAGTTATTTGATTTTATCGAACGAATAGATAGATACTTTTGGTGGAACTTGTTTGTTTTTCTTAATCAGTGTATTTTCTATGTGATATGGGATGTTGTGAAATATTTCTAAGTGTCATGTTGTTATAACTTTATCATGTTATATTGGTATAGTTACCTAATTGTTTCCTATAAATTATTTGCGAAGTAATATGCTAGTAGTAGAATTATTTATGTATGAACCTAAAACCCCAGATATTTCTCATCCATTGTGCTAATAGGTTATCCTTAACACACACTTCTCCGTACTCTCTAGATCATTTCACTTATGCAATAGGTAATAATTAAACAAAAAAACATTAAAAGAAAATATAAAGAAAAAAAAAATAACTCTTAAATCCCATTGAAGGGTTGTCATATGATTAACCCGAATAATTATTGCATACTAAACATGGAGGAGTCTAATTGGGCCTTGTTATCACAAAATCTAGCACTTGTGCAAAGCCTTCACAATGTGTTAAACTTGCATAACAATTGGAAGTAATTGTCATTGTCAACTAGGTGATTACTTCCCTCGTTGTAGTGATAAATAAGAGTCTGACATAAGGGAGGCTTCCCTTGTCACCTCAAGGGATCCTATAGCAAGTTAAAGACAATTTTACAACCCCTATCTTGGTCACTCAAAGAGACAGTCTAGGTCTAGGAATAGGGGAAGGTTAGAATGAGTTTGGACAAGGTAATTGATCGTGTGTGTGTGTGTTGTATTCCAATGCGTTCAATAATAAATACCAAGTCTAGGAGAGGAGAAATAAGCCCCTAAACACTAGGTATCAAAGAGGAAGGGTTGCTTTAATAAAATTTGCAGTAAAGGCAATATGCTTCAACAATATAACAATTTACAAGAAAAACAATATATCAACTCTAAATCAACAATAAAATGGATGAAAAGACATCTAATAACAATGAGAACGCTTGCAAACCATCCACCAATGATTGCATGAGGTTAAGAGCATTGAATTATGTTAAACATCAACAATGTACTTAAGCCCTAATGGTTGTAGTGTAATTTTATAACAACACTAAAAAGTAGCTTAAAATGCAAATCGTTGGGTTAGTATGAGCATGAAAATGCCATAATTTGTCTAACCTACAAGTTGCTCTTGAGAGAGAGAGAGAGAGAGTTTATTAAGGTTTTGTATCACTTGTAAACTAAAGAATAGTGTTGTTTTCCTTCTTTGGGCAAATGGAGTCAAGCAACACAGTTGGAAGTTAGATATCCAAGAAGACCAAGGGATTTGAAAACCTTGGACTATACCCTCGTAGGCTTAGGATCAAACCTCAAAGAAACTAACCCTAGGGTTTATACCCTCAAAAACCCTAGCATCATTTTCTTCTTCTATAGTATCAAGCTTGAAGATCTAAGTGAACTAGGTCAATCCCTAAGGCTTATACCCTGGTAAACCTTAAGTCTTGAACTAGAAAAGAAAAACCCTAGGGGGATAAACAATCTTAACACATAGACTAGGTCTCAAATGCTTCAACAAATTAAGATGAATGAAAATAGGGAAGGGGATAAACAATCTTAATCCCGCCTAGGGTTTCTAGCAAAATGAACCCAACATACAAGGTAACATGCAACAATTAACCATCTAATAGAGCATCCACCATAATATACCATGAAAAATCATTAAACTTGAAGAAGAAAACTTACTAGGAGATGTCCCTATGAATGAGGAAACCCTAGCTTAAAGATCATCCACAAAAACAAGAGAAAACATCCATAAGATCATCCTTCATGAGGTGTGCACAGGTACTCTATACATGAAAAAAAAAAAGAGAGAGAAAATTGAAGTGTTTCTCACCAGTGGTGAGTTGTGATTTGGATATGAGGTAGCACTAGCGTCTTTATAGGAGGCAAACCTGGCGTTATAACCCCTCAAAGCCCCCCAAAATACAAGTAATGTATGATAGAAGTGAGATAGGTCAAGTCCAACCCCTCAAAAATCCTCTAATGTAGGGATATAATGAATATAGCAAGACATTTGATCAAAATGCGACACATGTGGAATAAAAGCCTCCAAAGGCTATGACCTCATCATCTAAAGGTGGAAAGATGCCTACAAAGACCACATCTATCCATGAAAAGGTGCAAGCAACATCAAAGGTCACGTCTCATCACCATCAAGTACCAAGTCATAAAAAAGAAGCATCTCTCCATGCTAGGTTGGCTCAAACGTTATCAAAGCATGATGTTATCTCTCATGTGTGGAACATCCAATGGATGGGGTGTGACGTCATGGGTGAGGAAGGCTCCATAACCTCTCCAAAGAGGTGTGTCATCGTCTCCAAGTGCAATGTCATCAAGCCAAACCCCAATATGATCTGGGGTGTCCTACCTAGGTGAGGGTCTTGCTTCCTGTTATCGCGCAATTTGTACTTGCCCAAAGCCAAAGGTAAGTGGATACTGAATTGGCGTAACAAGGAGGATAACCTATCACTATCACCTTAATAGGAAACCTCTTTCTATTTAGGAGTATATCGCAGTACCCCATGGGAGATGTCCCCAATGACCTGGGGGTTTGAGAAGGCTAAGGTAGAAGCTATAAGAAAGTCCCACCCCTCTCACAAGTCACTCTGATCGAAAGTTCCAAGGTTTTACTAAGATGAAGAAAAAGATAAATTAAGTGTACTTGCCTAGAACAAGACAACAAATAGAAAAGAAATGCAATTTGCAAGTACCATATGATGTCAATGCTTCATAAAACCATAAACTTATGCAAGTACCATATGATGTCAACAATTAGGCCTCAATAATGCTTAAAAATGACAAGATACAATAGCCTTAAGTTGACGGAATGATAATAGTTGTCAGAAGCAATTATGGCAATCTTTAATCAGCTTTTAATCTTGCTTTTAGGATGAATTTGTTGTTGTTATAGATGGTTGTAGCAATCTTTTGCAACAACAATAGATTAGTTAGTGAGTTAGTCTAGCTTAAAGTTAGAATAAATTAGTAAAATTCTTAGGGAAGATAGTTTAAGAGTTGTTTGGTCAATCAATCACTTGTGAGGAGTGGACTAGTGCCTTTTAGGGCAATGGAGTCAAGGTTAGCAATGACAACTCTTAGAGGAAAACAACAATGATAATAGATAACCTAAAGGGAGGGATGAGATGATTGAGGTGTTAGTAACCTAAGGCCTCAATGTCTAAACCCTAGAAGGAAAGATTGCTAGAAAGTAAGTAACCTTAGGCCCTAGCGATTT
>ML821645.1:9349-19930 GCA_009831015.1 Picea engelmannii
GGGAGTAGGCTCTATGTCCTTCAGATTGGAATCTGGGGCTAGACTTCATGTTGATGAAGTATTATATGTTTCAGGGCTCAAGAAGAATCTACTATCAGTTGCAACCCTTGAGGACAAGGGATACTGTGTGATCTTCAAGGACAGGAAGGCACTACTATGGGCTAAAGGTAGCCACTTAAGTATAATAGAACCCATTGGAACTCGCAGTCAAGGAATGTATGTAATGTCAGGACAGTCAGTTCAGGCATTGGCTCACGATGCGACTAGCTTGAGTGAGTTATGGCATGGAAGACTTGGACATCTTCATTACAAAGATCTTCTAGATCTACAGAACATGGTATGTGGCATTCCCTCTATTTCTCTTAGTAAAAATGAAATTTGTAAGGGATGCGTGTTAGGTAAAAATATAAAGAAAGAATTTCCTAGAAGTGACAATAGAGCTCAGGGAATCTAAGATCTGGTTCATTCTGATGTATGTGGTCCCATGTCATCTCCCTCACTCAGTGGTTGTTTGTATTATGTCATTTTTATTGATGATTACTCAAGAAAATGTTGGATATATTTTCTTAAAGCTAAAAGTGACACATTTGATAAATTCAAAGAGTATAAATCCTTTCTTGAAAAGAAGATAGGGAAACACATCATAATCCTTAGAACAGACAATGGAGGAGAGTTTGAATCTCTTCATTTTGAGGATTTCTGGAAGTCAGCAAGAATCAAGAGACAATTGACCGTGCCATATAACCCTCAACAAAATGGAGTTGTTGAGAGGAAAAATAGGACAATTTGTGAGGAAGAGAAAGCATTGATGTTTGACCAGGATCTGCCAAATTATTTATGGGTAGAAGCTACCTCCACTTCCGTGTATATTCAAAATAGGTGTACACATGCTATCTTGAAGGAAAATAATCCTAAAGCGGTATTCTCAGGGATCAAACCTAAAGTAGGGCATCTAAGGATATTTGGGTGTCCTATGTATATTCATGTCCCCAAGGAAAAGAGGACAAAGATGGAACCCTCAGGAAGAAAGGGGGTTTTGTGGGGTACAGTGAGAACTCCAGGGCTTACAAGATTTATGTACCAAGTCATAGGAAAATAGAGGTAAGAAGATATGTGGATTTCCATGAGGAAGCAACATTTAAGAAATCTAGAGAGCTTCAACAAGAATCAGAAGTAGTTCAACCAACTTCACCCTCTTTTGAAAATGAAGAGTCAGATGATCAGAGGGAGGAACCTCGTGAAAGGCCAAATAATGAGCCAAATAAATAGTGGAGGAAGTAGAAAGGATAGTTTCTCCCAAAGGAGATTTCAGGGAAAGGAAGAGGCCTCATAGGTTTGGAGGCTATGTTGCACTGATGAGAAACATTAGTGCTATTGAACCTTCTTCATTTTAAGAATTAGATAAATTACAAGTATGGAAGGATGCCATTCTTGAGGAATACAGGTCTATTATAAAGAACAATGTTTGGGACATTGTGCTGAGGCCAAAATACAAACTTGTGGTTTCTTCCAAATGGATCTATAATATCAAACATTCAGCTGATGGAAGTGTGGAAAAGTTAAAAGAAATATTTTTAGCCAGAAGCTTCACTCATAAAGAAGGAATCAACTACGAAGAGACTTTTGCTACTATAGCCAGTTATACCTCCATTCGAACTATTATTTCTTTAGCTCTTGTTCTTGGTTGGAAGCTACATCATATGGATGTAAAAGCAACATTCTTGAATGGAAAGATTGAATAGGAGGCCTTTGTGGAACAACCAGATGGTTTTGTACTTCATAAAAAAGGCACTCATCTATGAAATCTAAGGAAGGCCTTGTATGTTCTTAAGGAGGCTCCTAGAGTTTGGTATGACATGATTGATGGATTTCTTAAAAGCCCGAGATTTCAAAAAAGTGATACTGATACAAATTTGTACTTCAAGGTAAGAGGTAACCAAACTGTTATACTAATATTGTATGTTGATGATCTCTTTATAATAGGAGATGAAGGGATAATATCCTAGTGTAAGAGGGAGCTAGCCCCAGAATTCGAGATGAAAGACTTAGCGTTGATGCATTACTTCCTAGGATTGGAAGTATGGCAAAGACAGAGCGAGATATTTCTGGCACAAGGAAAATACACAATGGATGTACTAAAGAGGTTTGGTATGATGATTTGCAAATCCATGTCTGCTCCGATGATTACCAACCTAAGGAAGCTGAATGATTCTGATACAGGTTTAGATTCGGTGGATCCCACCATGTATAGGAAGCTGATTGGATCATTGATGTACATGATCCACACTAGGCCAGATATATGCTATGCAATGATTGCAATGAGTCAGTTCATGACTAAATCAAGACAGATACACTGGGTGACAACAAATTACATCTTCAGATATCTCAAAAGGACCATTACTTATGGTCTGAGATATACATTGAGTGGTGGTTTATTTCCGCATGGGTATGCACATGTTGGCTGGGCTAGAAGCTCAGTGGATCGAATGAGTACTTCTGGATACTGCTTCAGTTTAGGATCCTCTATGATATCTTGGTCAAGATGGAAGTAGGGATCCATTTCACAGAGTACAACAAAGGTTGAGTACATTGCAACAAGTGATGCTAGCAAGGAATCAGTATGAAAATTGGTTTATGGGTTGTTTGGTGACAAGCTCGAGATGACGGTGGTTGACTGTAATATTCAAAGTTGCATAAAATTGGCAGAGAACCAGTTTTTCACAACAGGTAAAAAAATATTTCCATGAGGCAACACTACATCCGAGACTTGGTCCAGAGAAAAACTGTAAACTTACAGTACATATCCATGAGCGAGCAGATAGTTGATATCTAGACCAAGCCTCTGATCTCGAGACAGTTTGTGCAGCTGAGAGGCAAGCTTGGTGTGGATGAGAATGACTCCCTCCCTGAGACGGAGTGTTAAATTTGGTAGCATATAAATTCATTCTCCAATGAGAGGCCATATGGGCCACCCTGAGGCTAGCCAGGGAGATTTGGAGAATCAACCAGTCTTGTGAGGTATTGACAAAAGCCAGGGGGAACATACAAACTCTGTGAGTCAAACCAAAATTCAGGATGAACGATATGCTATGTGAGTCTAATGAAAAAGTTAGGGGGAATATACAACCTTTGTGAGCATAAACAATCTAGTTCAAAAGTCAGGGGGAATGTACAACCTCTATGAGAATAGACAGACTAGTGAAAATGTCAGGGGGAACATACAACCTCTGTGAGCCTAGTCAAATCTTGTGAGCCATAAGAAAAATTCAAGGCATCTAACAAATGTTAGGTTGAATATAAAATTCCTATGAGCTAGAAACAAACAATATTCCTAATATTGAAAATGATATAAATGTATTCATCTAGTGCATTGGCACGTGTAACATTATCCACCATGAAGAGAATTTTGAATTGCCTTGTAAAGAGTTGAGTTGTAACTAAAGTCTTAAGTCTAGTTCTATTTTTGAACTAAAATGTAATGTTGAGTTGCAACTAAAGTATCAAGTCTATTTCTATTTTAGAACTAAAGTGTAATGCTAAGTTGTAACTGAAGTCTTAAGTCTAGTTCTATTTTCAAACTAAAGTGTAATGTTGAATTGCAACTAAAGTCTCAAGTTTAGTTCTATTTTCGAACTAAAGTGTAATGCTGAGTTGTAATTGAAGTCTCAAGTCTAGTTCTATTTTCGAACTAAAGTGTAATGTTGAGTTGTAACTGAAGTCTCAAGTATAGTTCTATTTTCAAACTAAAGTATACCAATATGAAGTCTAGTTCTATTTTCGAAATAAAGTGCAATGCTGAGCTGTAACTGAAGTCTCAAGTCTAGTTCTATTTTTGAACTAAAGTATACCAGTCTCAAGTATAGTTCTAAGTTCCAACTAAAGTATGAATTTGAGTTATGATCAAAGCATGGAAACAAGTTACTATTTCAAGTCTCTCCTCTTCTCCTCTTTAGCCTATATAAGCAGAGGTCAACCCCTCTCTTCAACACAGTTTTAATATGAAAGTTAAGGGTGAAGCAATAGAGGAACATATCAATGATAAAGAGGAAGCATACCAAAGTGGCATATTAGTGTTGTATATCAAAAATAGAGGCATCATATCAGAGGTGTATTTCAACAAAGTCTCTTATGTCTTTGTCAGGTCAGAGTCATCTTGGAAAGATATTTAAGAACAAAACATTCAATGTGAATATTTGTAAGTGATCTTACATTATTAATGCAATAAAGGAATGCCGTTTGTTGGGTTTTTTTCTTCCTGTACAGGGTTTCCCCAGGGTATATGTGTGCATGATTACTTATCTACATAGTTATTGCAATTCAATTGTGATTTGGTATTGTTGAAGTGTATTAAGCCAAAATCAAAGTGTTGAAGAAAATAAAAGAATTAATCTACATAAGAAATCAAGCTGATAATTTAACATGGTATCGGAGCTTAGGGTGTGTTAAATGTGTTGAAGTGCAAYWAAAGGTACACACAGATCCAATATAGCTTGATTAATTTTCTAGTGTGAAGTCCATGGAATCCTCCATTTCAGTYAGGGTCGAGGAWMGGCTCGAAGGAGCTACCAACTTCAATGTGTGGAAGATTTGGATAACAAATATMTTGCAAGAGCATGATCTTGAGTAGTATGTGACCACAGTGGTGGAGGRACCCACAAATAATGCRGGAAGAGAGGCCTTCAGGAGGATTCAAGCAAAGGCCAAGCGAATCATCTTTGACTCACTCAAAGATAGTATAATTTCTKCAATGACTTCGTTAATGACTGCCAAGGAGTGTATGGATACCTTGGTGAATCTATATGAGAAACATGATMCAGGTTAGAAGAGGACACTTAAGAACAAGCTTAAGTATTTGAAGATGGAGAAAGGTGAATTAGTGGCATCTTTCTGTTCCAGGATAGCCCAGATCAGAGATTAKCTTTTGGTCATAAGGGTGATAGTGGTCGATGATGATTTAGTGCATGCCATTTTTTACAGTCTTCCTTCTTCATGGGAGACCTTCTTATCCAGTGTAAGTGGGAGAGAGATTMWACCCACGTTTGAGAGGTTATGGTATGATTTCCTCTAGGAGGAGAGTCTMACAATTACCAGGAGCGAGCCAAGGAAAGAAGASCACTCARCTTTAGAATCAAGATTCAAGGAAAAGAAGAAAGGAACATTCCAAAAAGGATCTTAGAGGAATCCATACACCAAAGGTACATTCAAAGGWARGAATATTAATACATCTAAGATTAAATGATTTAGTTGTAATAAGTTGGGTAATTTTGCTAAAGATTGTTGGTTTAGAAAGAAATATCCAAGGAAAGGGAAACATCATGCCTCAAYTGCTGAGGATGATGAATCCAAAAGAAATCAGAAAAKTCCTTCTAATGAGAAATAAAATAAAAAAGAATATTACTTGGTTTCTTCCTTATCCAGTTTGGTTTTCACGGGGCCAAAAACTTGGTTAGTAGACAGTGGTGCATCAAAGCACATAACAGGGTACAAGGAGATCCTCTCAGATTTCGAGACAAAATCTTTTGCGGAGCATGTTGAGGTTGGGGATGACAAATGTTACAAGATAGAGGGAGTAGGCTCTATCTCCTTCAGATTGAAATATGAGGATAGACTTCATGCTGATGAAGTATTATATGTTCCATGGCTCAAGAAGAATCTACTATCAGTTGCAACCCTTGAGGAAAAGGGATATTGGGTGACCTTCAAGGACATGAAGGTACTACTATGGGCTAAAGGTAGCAAATTAAGTACAACAAAACCCATTGGAACTCACAGTGGAGGATTGTACGTCGTATTAAGAAAGCTAGTTCAGACATTGGCTCATGATGCGACTAGCTCTAGTGAGTTGTGGAACAGAAGACTTGGACATATTCATTACAAATATCTTCTAGATATACACAACATGGTATGTGGCATGCCCTCTATTTCTCTTAGTAAAAATAAAATTTGTAAGGGATGCATGCTAGGTAAAAATATAAAGAAAGCATTTCCTAGTAGTGACAACAGAGCTCAAGGCATCTTAGATCTAGTTCATTATGATGTATGTGGTCCCATGTCATCTCCCTCACTCAATGGTTGTTTGTATTATGCCATTTTTATTGGTGATTACTCAAGAAAATGTTGGATATAGATTCTTAAAGATAAAAGTGACACATTTGATAAATTCAAAGAGTATAAATCCTTTATTGAAAAGCACACATGGAAACACATCAGAATCCTTAGAACAAACAATGAAGGAGAGTTTGAATCTCTTCAGTTTGATGATTTCTGCAAGTCATCAGGAATCAAGAGACAATTGACCATCCCATATAACCCTCAACAAAACAAACTTTCTAAGAGGAAAAACATGACAATTTGTGAGGCAGTGAAAGCAATGATGTTTGACCAGGATTTGCCAAATTATTTATGGGAAAAAGCTACCTCCAGCCAAAAGGAAGCCAAGGTGGCCTAAAGAAATAGTGCAGGAAGAAAAATGATAGCTTTTCCCAAAGGAACTTTCATGGAAAGGAAGAGGCCTCATAGGTTTGGAGGCTATGTTGCACTGATGAGAAATATTAGTGATGTCAAGCCTTTTTCATTTGAATAAGAATATAAATTACAATTATGGAAGGATGCCATGCTTGAGGAATACAAGTCTATTATAAAGATCAATGTTTGGGACATTGTGCCGAGGCCAAAAGACAAATCCGTGTTTTATTCCAAATGGATCTATAAGATCAAACATGTTGTTGGAACTAGGTCGAAGTGGAAATAAGGAGGATCGTGGGAAAGAAAGCGCGCAGCTAGAGAAAGAACAACACACGTGCATGCAAGAAAGTGTGAACAAGTAAAGCGACAGCTGGAGGAAGAACATCACACACATGGTAGGAAGACCTAACTTTGGTATGGTTAGGGTTTTGATAATACGTTGTAAATGGATGAAGATTCTGATAGATATAAATATACATACGTAGGTATCATATAGAGGTTGGCATTTTTTGTATTAGGTTCATTGTTTTCTTAGAGGTTTGGGTTTTGTAATATTCCAAGATAATTATGTATGAGTTGATGCAGTATGTGAGAATGTTATGTACCAATTTTGTAAGTTGTTGAGCTAAGAACAGAGGAGAGAAGGTAGATATGAGGATTACATTGTAGGTTGTGGATCCTGGTGCGATCTAGTTCACCTCATAAATATCTGACCCATTTTGAGGAGAATTGTAAGTGCATGACGCTAGAAATGTAGAACTAGCATAATAAAAGAGCCAAGAGCCAAATCTTTGTGGATGTAGCCCAGGAGGGGGTGAACCAAGGTAATATTTGTGTATTGTGGTGAATGCATGTATGTCTTTACTTTATTTCAACAATTTATTGTTATGCTTGATGAATGAGTTAATACATTGTTATGGAGTATGATTGTGTTGTTCGGGAAATAAAATGTGAAATGTAAACATGCACCCGTGAAGAATAAGTATATTACACTTACAATTCATAGTACATGGCTCTGAAGAATAAACCCCTATCTCATACTCAATCCTAGGTTGTAAACACTTGGGTCTTACAGGTGCCCATTTTAAGCTATCTTGGGTGAGACTATGCAGTGCATTCTGTGTACTGTGTTTCCTTCTGGTTTACTAGGAGGGCCGATAGTTTTAGAGGCTTTGTTGGAAACCCGAATGACATGAACCCTAGGTTGATAAATTTGATGGTAACCAAAGAACAGGTAGAGAAGACCAACAAATAATACCCAACAAATGGTCGTGTTGCCATGATGGTATGAACGCGAAAGGATTGAGTAGATGAGATAGAGTGAACGCGAAAATAATGAGCGAAACAAGAGAGTAATGAACCATTAGAAGGCAATGTTGAGACCTTGGAATCCCACAAAAGTGGAAATTGAAGGATGGTTGAAAACCAAAGAGCTAGAGTTTGCACAGAAAGACAATAGAAACCCTAGAATTACACCTCACAAATATCTGGATAAATACATATTTATTGATTTACATGAAGTCTTTTTTCTGTGATTTTCTGCATCTACTATAGGAGTGGATATTAAGGTTGAAGGATGACCACGTGACAAACCGGAATATATAGCTAGATTGGACCCTAGTATAGATTGCGTAGTTACAACAGGTGAACAACAAATTCACCCACGCAATAGACTTTTGGCTTGACAGTATTGTGGAAGGCTTCATCACAGAGTTTGTAGTCGACACAATGAAGTCATATAGCGCAGAAGAGAAAGAATTTCTGCGTGGACCTCGAGGAAGGTAAATTTGATCACTGTATACTTGTATTAATATATTTCTATATAAAAAAGGTGTAATGACAATGGAATCAGATAACTAGACTTCCCTGCGTGCATGGGGGAAGGGGGGAAGCACTGACAGGGAGAGGATAAATGGAAGGAGGAAAGGATAAAGGAAAGAAGGAGGTGGAACCCTTAGACCCAATTATGATGGATGACAACCAACTTAAGTGGATCTTGGCATCATCAGGAATGATGCGTAGCAGAGTACCCTACCAATATAAGGTGAATACCAAGAAGAGAGTCATAGCTGAGAGGGAGGGCTTAGCTAGCGATGAGGAAGAGGTAGAGGATCTTCGAGCTTTGGAGCAGATTGAGGAAATCCTGCGTGCAACATACGAGAGGAATATGAGAGGCCCAAGAATGGGAGGATAAGGCATCCATCCTATCCATATTAATGTCAATGTGGAACCCATAAACCCATGTGTGACTAATAAACCAAAGAGAACACCACCATTTAGACAACCGAAGTTCAGATGAAGTCCAACAATAGGAAGTACATATACACAAGGAGAAACAACTGGAGGAGCTAGTTCAAGCAATAATAGTTAGGTATATACACCGTGCGAAGGAGGTAGTACTTCAGTATTCAAAATGGCAGGGCACGATCCCATTATCATATTACCAGAGTTTCAAGGAGAAGTAGAAGAAGACCCTAAGAAACATTTGTTCATTTTTGCAAAGATCTGGGAAGCAAAGAAGATCACTGATGAAGATACCAAACTCACACAACTAGCGATTACGTAAGAGATCGCACACTAGAATGGTATATGAGTCTAGACACAAATAGTGCCCCTGGGATGACAAGGACACTGGAAGACATTAATAAGTTATCGATCAATGAATTCCAGAAGCCAAGCTCAGAGGATCAGTACATGAATGAGATGATCGAAATAAGACAAAAACTAGGAGAGTCTGCATGGGACATCGATAAGATATTCAAGTGACTGAAGGGAAAATTAAAGTATATCATGACTGAGACACAACATAGACACTTGTTTTTCAATTGATTTCTACCACACATGAAATACCCTTTACGACAACAAAAGTTTCAGACGAAGGCAGAGGCTCTATAAGTAGCCTTGCAACTGGAAGAGAACCAGTAACAACAGACAGACCCGGCTATTGAAGAGCTAAAGGAGGATTTAAAGATTTTAACATTTCAACTGAACCAGAGTAAGAACAAGGACAAACGAAAAGCCATTTGGTGCACCACATGTAGGATGGAAGGACACTACAAGAACGAATTCCCAACATTCGCGCAGTATATGGAAACAGGTATTCCAAATCCGCTACCATAGGGAGGATTATGGTGCGAAATATGCAAGAAACTGGGTCATGACCCTTATCACTGTATGATGATGTAGAAATACCAGACAGTTCCAGAGAATTCATATTGAACCTTTTGTAAGTCAATGGGCCATGACGATAAAGAACGCAGAACTATGGAGTTGATGCGGGAAAGAACATTAGATGCATACAGGGTATAGGACAAAATGATGATTGGGCAAGCAACACCACAGTTAAATCAAGCCCCAGCTCCATACAACATTGCATAGCAGCAGTACAATATTGCGCAACAAACCTACAATAACGTGCAACCACAATACAACCCGACACAACCCCTGTATAATATCGCACAGTACAATCAAGCACCACAGTATAACGTGTTGAGAGGTGATTGAGCAGGATATAGAGGAGGAGCATGATCCAAAGGAGGTTTCAGACGTAGTAGAGGACCAATCACATGTCATAATTGTCAATAGCTAGGACATTATGCATGGGAATATCCACTGCCACCAACAACTGGTATGTATTGTCGTGCATTAGACCACAATACAGAGGAATGTCTGAAACTACTAGTAAATATTTAGGAAAAGAGGAATTAGAACAATTAGAATGTTCTTTGGATTTCATCTAAAGCAAGGGATGAAGGACAAAACATCAATATAGTTACCCACAGAGGAACGAAAATAGGAAACGATGTAGTTTGACAACAACCAGCGCATAACCAATAGGTAAAGAAGAACACTGAACAAAGAAACAAGTTTTTCATGCAAAATAAAAAGGAGACCTTCAAGGAATCCAGACAAGAGTTTTAGAAGAGAGAGACAACATTGACCTCAACTAAATATCCATTTACGGAAGCACCATAGTACGAGATGCCACCATCATTGGATCATACCAATGAGATTCAACCCATGGGACAAGTAAGTACAATCAAAGGCTTGTAATCATGTGTAAAAGTATAAAGTGATCCATCATTTGTGAAAATATTGCAAAGCATACTAGAAAAA
>ML821645.1:29325-51522 GCA_009831015.1 Picea engelmannii
ATATAGCATTCATTCATCTTTAATACCATTAAGTAGTAAGCAATAACATCATATGCATTCATCAAACATTATAACAACAAAAATAAGCAGATAAACAACATAATTCACATCACACAAAGCATATCAAGACATAGGATATATGTGGTTCACCCCAGTGTGGGGCTATTTCCACCAACTTGTTCTTCTTCTTTATTAGTCTTCAATCTTATTACATTCAGTCACTCCTGCGCACAAAGACACGGAGCCAAACTCCACAGAGGATAGGATATCTACGAGCAACATGCCAGATCCTCCTTCCCAAAATCAGGTCAAGGCATAGAGCCAACTCCTTAGTAGCACAGAGCCTTACTTTACACATTATGTTTGCACAAAGCAACTTACAACCTCTTGCACTAAGCCAACATTAACACTTACAACATATTGTGCACATAGTGTACTACCCTCTTCTTACATCGCTTGGCTACTTATTTATACATTTACAAAAGGGCCTAATCATGGGTAAACCCATGGGCCGTCATCCCCTAACCCATTACATAAAACCTAGTAAACCTTTTGATGGGTCCCCAAGCCCGCAAAATAAGTGAGATCCCGCGATCTCAGCTCCTCCCTGGTGTTCCATATTTGAACATCCTGTTGAAGTCAAAAAATTGATCGAACACGACCAATTTTTCCTCAAAACTTGGTCGAGGGCCAACATGCCCCCAACACTCCCCTATGACTCATACCGAGTCACTCATATCTAGGAAATGTTGCTTCAAAGGTCTCAAGATTATCTCGAGCTTCCTCGACTTGTTGTTTCCTCAGAGATTCTTGTTCAGTGAACTCCTGAAACACTTGTTCTGTAATAGGCCCTTCTAGGCATTATTCCACTGTCACAACCACTTAGTATAGGTGTGGGCCTTGGCCTTCAATTTCTTCAAAAATCATGTAGGCTTCGTCCTGCACTAGTTGTAGTCTTTATGTAAATTCCATGACTCTACTCTAGATAGCAGTAATCTTTTGCTAGACTGTGCATTGCTCCTGTGATCTCTTCATTCTCTCAACCATAGTGAGTAGCTTCATCTGTGCTTGCACGGTGGATGCATGTTATTGTGCCTCCTGGAGCTGTGCTTCCAACTTCCTTAGCTCTGAATCTTCTACGAGGCATTCATAGTTTTGCGCACTTCAATCACGCAACTACTAACATTCTAAGGTGAGGGTCCTGATCCTTTCAACTGTTCTCTTGGCGGCTTCCTCCCTCTGATCGTGCACATCTTATGGAGTGTTCTGCACTACTTGTATCTCTAACTCTATTATCCTTGATTGAAGCTACTAAATGGCCTCAACGAGCTTCCCCACTTACATCTTAATTGACTCTAGTTCCTCTTGTGCCCACAGAGAAAAGTGCTTTAGTCACCACTTCTTTGACTGTAGTCTACTCTATGAGCAGCTGGCCTTTTTATTTCTATATCTTCACTTTCTCCTCCTCGAACATCACCCAAATTTCATCTTTCTCCTTCTCGTAGGTGTTTGTGCAGGATTGTGTAACTCGTAGTTGCTCCATGACCTCCTCCTTTTCTTGCTTCAAGGCTTTTGTAGCCTATTCATTTTCTTCTTGGACTCATTGAAGCTGAGCCTCTGTTGCATCTGCTAGTATTCATAATTGGGCAGGATCGTCCCCCAATTCTACAATTTTCAACAAAGGAGGCGCAGTAGGTATTGTGCGGATAAAATGGATGGCTTAATGTATCTTCGTTATCTCCTTCAGAATTCTTTCATACAACGTCTCCTGCTTTGCTTTGTATCACTGCAAAATATCCTCTAAAGCATCCTCCACGGTTGGGATGATTAGATCAACATCGTCCTCTATGAGTGTGGCCTTCATCTTAGGCTTACTAGCACACGTATTCTTTCTTTCTAAGGTTTTCTACAGAGAAACCTTCCTCTTCTTTGATGTTTTAGCCTCGGTAGGGGGATCCTTCGGTGGTGTAACTTAGACTTTTCCTTGTTTTTCTCCTTCTTCCCCTCCTCCTTCTTGATTTAATTCATCTCCTCCTCCTCCTGTGGATGAGTCAGGCCCACTTTCCTCCGAGGTGTTGTCCTCCTCATTAGTCTCTATGTTTTTTACCTCTTCATTTTTATTATTTTTCTTCGCGTTGCTTTACCCGACATGCTCGACCCGGGTGACCAAGTGGCTTCCAATGATGTCAGGGTAAGAGAGTTTTGCATCGTGAACCAGTACAAGGAATTATGTTAGCCATTCTTTGGTGATCCCCTCCATATCTTCGTCGGTCAGTTTATAATAGGATTGTAAGTCCTCTTTGCTCTCATCTCTTTGCACAGTGATATAAATAAAGTGTCGATCTGCATGGAACTTCGCTAGCAGTCTGTACCGATGAAATGTGTTCGGCGTCATGCATGGAAATGCCTCAATAGCATGCTTCAATTGCTAGTAGTAGGTATATAACACAACGTTTGACTACCATTGCTTCAACATGTCATTCGTATTCGACAAGGTGGAGAACCTTGCATCCAATGGCTCTGATGGATCAGCTTCTAGAAATGTTGATCCTTCTGGCATCTACCAAGGGAAAAATGTGATTAATAGAAGTGACCAGCTAAAATGGAATTCATACCCCTGATCTTGCACTTTGCAACAGTGTTTCTCGAGTTCATTGACAAGGTAACTTGCCCAGTTCATTTGCATACCCTCCATGCACTTCCCCACGAGGTCTACTATGAACCTAGTGACCTGTGTCGGACGGTTCTTTCTAACGATCTTTCCAGCTATAAGTTGGAAAGCGAGGTGAATTGCACCATTCTAGATAGAGGTTACCTTGTAGCCTCGCTTCCCCTTTTATACATCGCCATAGTCCTCTTTTATGCATTGTGCCAGGGATTGATTTGAAGTCTTCCCTGGGTAGAGCTGTTGAGGGTCTGGTCCCTGCATTCTCAGTCTTGTAATCAGGTGGATCAATGTCAGATCCACAGTAACGTTCTTGTCGAGCCACAAATATCCTCCATGGTAGCATGACAAGAGGATTTTAACACAATCATTAACCTCCTTATGTCGACCAAAGTGAGGAATATTCATTACATTCAGTATTGTTGACTATGCCAACTCCTTAATCTATGACTAGGATAATATGCGTGACTTCTTCCCAGTCGTCTTCATCAAATACCTATGGGGCACAAGCATGGTTTACTTCTTTTTATCGATGAGATTAAAGTCATTGTTCTTCAGGGCTGGGACCTGTCCTAACTGGGGTCCTACTATGTGTATCCCCTTCGGGATGTACGCAAGGATCAACGTATACTAAAAATCACGTTGGATGTTGTCGCAGTTAACCGCACCAGGAAAGGCGGTATATAATCTGGCAAGACTGACAGGATATGCTTCACATTAGACAGATCGTCCTTATGCTTACTTCACTTCTCAGTAGCATGGCTAGAGCGACGTCTAGTCGAGGGGGATGCTTGCAGTCCCCTAGTCGATGAAGCATGTATTCCTATAGACATAACTCTCTCAGCCATGAGCTCCACGAGAATCTCCTCCACATAATTTTCTAATGCGCTAGTTTCGCCTGACATTCACACTTGTAACCAAATAGATCAAGTAGGTGAATGAAAAAGCGAGGTAATCAAATGGGGGGTGAGGTATAGAAATCATAGTGATATATACAATTGATTCTCTATTAGCTTGGATAATCACGGGTGGAAAAAAGTGGTCTCAGCGCAGCATCCGATGGGTTAAATAAGAAAGCGTCGTAACGGATTTCTCCAATGGGAAGGAATGCGTCCATCAATGCGAATACGTTCATTATGGTGTGGTTTCAATGGTCCATTCACTCATAACTGTATTTTCTATCCATTTCAAGGCGTCATTCTAACAATCGGGGTGCCTCCAACGGTCATATAGCTTCGTCGTGGCGAAGTCCCATTCTATGTGTTTCTACTGTTCCAGTGAGGTTCAAGTTCTGTAGATCTTCCTCCTGCAAATTCTTCCTTCTATTTTTTATATCTTCCTCCAGCTTAGCTTTCTTTTTATTGAGCTTCCTAGCCTTCTTTCCTATAATATGAGCTTCTCTAACAATTTCTGGAATCCTCTTCCCATTTGTATTCTTATTCTATTGTTGAAAGGACTTCGCATTGTTGATGCACTCATACAGATTCTAAGGTTAATGTCCCCTCTCTTACTATTTCTAGAGTGGCTATGCTTCTTTCCTGCATGGACAGGTTCGTTACACCTTCCTGTGCACTTTCAACATCAACAACTAATTCTTTTTCCCTCTATCTCTTTGACTTATCCTCTTGTTCTTCTATTAGTCACTCTATTTTTCTGGTTATGAGGTCCCTTAGTTATTTCTTTTTCTGTTCTGTAGCTTCCTCCTTGACTGTCCTTCTGATTTGATCCTTCTCAATCCAAGTTTTTCCTAATAAAAGTGGAAAAGGGGCATTGTTCTCAACAAACCTAATAACTTCAAAGTCCTCTTTTGTTTATGTTTCATGAGAAATCATAGGTATATTAGTAACTCGTCCACATAGGGTTATCATCTTTCCTTTAAAAAATCCTATCCTTCCCAACGAAGGTACCACAGCAGGATTTCCCAAAATTTTCCAAGTGCTTTCTAGCATAATATTCACATGTGTTTCTTCATCCAATACATAGTATATGTCGAAGTCTTCTATTCTTGTAACTATGTGTTGTTTTTATTTCACGATCTCTGACAATCTGGCATCCTTGTGGCCATCCATTACTTCTTTTAACTATACTAACATAGTCTAAGCTTTCTCTGATTCTTTTTCTTTCTGATTCTCTAACATATCCTTAGTCTCTTAACCTTCTTTATAGTTTTCTTGTCTCATGTTCATCTTTTCAACTTTAGCAATCATTATTAGACAATCCTCAACCTCATGACCAATAGCTTTACAACAAAGAAAAATAGGACCTGTACCAAGGAATTCCTTAGCAAGATGTCTCAGTCTTCTACAATTATAACATAGTTTTAATCCTCTCTTTCTTTTAAATGATCCCCAACCTCTCTTGTACTATGCACTGGGATCATAGTGTTGGACTTACAATCTACAAAAATTCTTTCTAGGTTCCTGCATCCACTTATTAGTCCAAAAATGCTTTCTATGCATAGGAATAACATATCTTTCTCTATTTCTATCAAATCTATTCAGATCTATTATTTCTTCTAACTGTTCCCTAGCTTTCAGACTAGGACAAAATCTATCAAACATACCTAGATTCATTCTTTCAAAGAAAAAAATTCCACTTATCTTACCCTTACCAGAGAACAAATCTTTAAGATATTACCTCTTTTCTTCAGATCGGTTTTCTTTCTTAGCACATAGCTTTGCAAGTCAAGTACAATATTGTGCACTACAACAACAGATCTACACACAAAGATTTCTCTTTTCTTCAGTTCCCAACAATCACAGTTTTAGGTCTCTGCAATGGAACCATTTGTTGGCATAGGGGCATACCCAGGGTTCAACCTGTTAGGTTCCTAACCCGCACATAGGTATATCAATATATTCGGATGTATTAAAGGTCAATATTAATAAGGCCTTTCAATAAAATAGAATAAGGCAGATGTAAGAAGACCTAATAGAAGCTTTCACTTCTAGAAGGATCCTCCTCTAGATGCTTCTCTTGATAGACATATTTAGTATAAATAAGGGTCGAGGATATGAAAACCCTAGCTTGGATATTATTGTAACAGAGCATTGCTCGACTAGAGGTTGACCCCTCTAAGAGGCCCGTGAACATTGCTTTCTGAATCAAATTTCTATTTATGTTGTTGCTCTTATATCATTTATGTGTTATTGTGGAGATTATGCTGGTTATATTACTATTATTCTTCCATTACTGGTTTATATTACTGGTAAACCCTTGTCTGTAGAACCCTTGAATACCTAACCTTTGGGGGACAGAAACATAAACAAATTAAAATAGACAAGATCTATTGTCGCGCAACTGTGTTCGGGTTGCCAAGTAAATACACATTTATTTCTGATTAATCATTTGGGGATTTCATCGCTGCAGTATTCTTCAGACCAGAGTATAAATCCATAGGCGAAAAAAAAAGTCTGGAATTTTTTTCACCATTATTTGAGACCTATTCCATTGGATTCATCTCTTCGCCCTTATCACATTCATCCATATCATTTTTCGGCAAAAATTTTGACCCCGCCCGCCCCTTTTCAGTTCACCCATCCTCATGGACCATACCTATAGCCAAGACTTGGAAGCTTTCTTCAACACCTTGCAATATGGTTTCCTCAAGACCCAAAAGAAGTGAAACAACTATGCTAATGCCCTGTAAATTCCCATAGGTTGTCAGGGTAGAAGAAATTTACAAGAGATAACTTAATCCAACCACTTTGAAACTGGAATCTAGCCCTACCAGTTTCAGAGAGGGATCTCTCTGTGTGATTTATCTATGTTTCAACTTTAAGATATTAGGCTAGTTATATAAAATAAAATAAGATTGAAAAGGTTTGTTGTTTTTGTTAAGTTGGCTGAAAAGGGTTCACGCCTCCATTGGGCTATGGGGTCTGTATTATAAAGATAGAAATCTAAACATAAACAAAAGATTCTTTTCACAGGGCAAGATAATGCATTCATTGGATTCTTTAGCAATAAAGTGATGAATAGCAGAAAATATGAGAACATCAATTAAAATGAAGAAGCATTTAAGAATTTATTCACTGTAATATCAGAAGATAAACATTAAAACCTTTCAAAGTCGGAAAACAGGGTATACAAAGATAAATCCTGCAACATGCGTTACTTTTTAAAAGATTAGATTGGAAAACAATATGACAATTGAGCTAGAAGAACATTCAACATAGAAGAGAAAACATCACCAATGAATAACACACGAGAATCCTGTGAAACGTCTCTTTGTATTACTGGAAGATCTCTTGATAAAAATTATAGTCTTTGTAGCTTGCAGGGCATAAAGATCAACCCTCAATACTTCAAAGTTTGAAGTATTTATAATTAAAATTACATACGACTCTGTCATTAAAGATCGGGACGTGGAAAATCTAAATTTAGCTAACTAACTTAACAAGATACAAAAATTTAGGAAACTGTTTGAGGATGTGTTGAAACTTCACGCTGATTTTTGGGGTGAACCATTGGTGAGGCCTCTGCATGACCTCATCTGACTGGATAGCTGACTAGGCTTGAACACCTCATCGCCTACTCGATCAGACTGCATGACTCTTCCCATCGAAGGTTATATGGAACGCCGACTTTGAGCAATATTCGGTATACTTCATCCATCTCTGTATATTTGGCAAAAGCTGGCTTGATGATGAAAATGTACTAGATCTCATGTTGTATGTTGATGTCTGATTGGGAAGCTTCTAAAACGCTTTGCATCTAATACTACCCTATATTCCTGAGAAATTTGAACTATCTTTAGCCACAGTGGCTAGCTTCTTTTTATAATCAGACAGTGTCATTAACTTGTCATTTATGACCCTTAAACCGGGGAGGCCTTTCTTCTGCAGAGCTTCAATTTTGCTAAAAAACCTTTCCACTCCTATGTCCATAGCCCAGACCTTTTCCTCTAGTTGTATCATCAATCCTCTCTTGGTCAGGACCCTCTTGACTTCGAGGATGGTTTCTGTCCTATCTTCAATTCTCAACTCCTCTAACTCTTCTCTGGTTTTTGAATTTAGGAATTTGATGATCTCAGTGGCTTATGCGGGCATCTCTCCCAATTCTCCTCTTATCTTTTCAATCGCCTGCTTACTTCTCTGTACCATTTTGTTCTGCTAGAACATGATTTGTACCATAGACCATATTTCATTTATGGATTTGGTGATATCCATCTAGATATTTTCATTGACCTCAACAAGTATTTTACCTGCCATTGTTTGCTTTTGAAGTTGTTGCAATTCCTATTTGAGCTTGTCTGATGTTTGTTTTTCCTTGGAGTAGTTGGCTTGGTAAGAAGACTTGAGTTCATAAAGGTTCTCAACCTCCTTTTTACTTCTGCTAATCTCTGTCTCTTGCAAATTCATCTCTTCCATGGATTTTTCCAGTTCTATTGTCTTCTCCAAAGTTGTCAGTGGATTTGCTGAGGAAATTTCTATTGCAGATGTTATGCTTACTCTTGTGAGTGGAACTGCACTTAATGGAATGAATTCCATAGGCTTTGATTGTTCCTTCTCTTTCAATAACTTTTCCAGTTCTGCTTCCATCTCCTTCAACTGTGCATTATGCTCCATGATCAGCCTGAGCATTTCATCCTTTTCCCCTTCCATCTCAGCTATCTCCTTTGCCTGTGAATATTTTGTTGGTGGCAGTTTCAATTGTTTCCTCAGAGATGCTATATCGGAATTTTTCTTTTTAAGCATCTCCTCAACTTCTTTCACGTTCGAGGGATCATACCCAATCTTGAGGACCAGTTCTTCCAACGTCTTAATCCTATTATCCTTTGCAAAGGATGAAATATTTTCTAGTTTAAGTTGTGTCTAGATGTTTCTCAGAGATACCTATAACTTAGAGGCAGTAGTAGAAGAATTTGCGAATGTGGAGAAAACCATTTCTCTAGTTTGCCTGTGCAGATCCATTTGATCAGCAGGATGCACATCTTTAGTATGAAATTCGAACGTTTCCCTTTTGTAATCGGTGATTGCTTTCGGGTCTGGCACCTGTGCTTAAAGAAACGTCATGTGCATTCTACCCTTCTCAGTGTCGAATGCAGACAACAGCTTGTGTTGTGCAGTTGATGTTTGCTTCCAGAACTGAGCATATGTGTTGTTGGTCAGCATCTGATTTTTCTTTTTGATCATATCATATTTCTCAAAAATACTCAGTTTTGGTCCTATTTTGCTTGGTTGGTTGATTGGTGGAGTATCTGTAGGATTCTTGGGAAACACTATGGTCATGATCTGTTTGCTTCTTATGCTAAGGAGCGACCGATCAAACTCCATAGTTGTAGTGGATTGGATTCCCTGTTCACCAGTCGTGTCAGGTGCATGACTGGTTTTTGGCCTCTTGGTATGTAATTGGAAATCTTCAGCCGAGACTTCAATGATGGAAGGTGAAGTGTCCTTCATGGGTATTTTCTGCTTGGGAACATGTGGTGTAGTCATCTGTAAGACAATGACTGGAGGGTCTTGCTATTCTATTTCAATGAGAGTGTTTGGATCCCATTCTGTTTGATTGGCAAACTTCTCTATCTCAGGCCTAGGTGTATGAACATACAGGATGTTTTTATTTTTAATCCTCATCTCAGAAATTATCCCGCACGGATCATAGTGACATGTGAAACTAACAAAAAACTTCATTTCTCTTAGCAATTTTTCTGCTTCCTCCCCAACGCCTCGACTATTGCAGATGAAAGACCTAATCTGCCCTTTAATTATAATTTGTTGCTTCTTTTTCAAAGACACGAAATGTGTGTCATCTGAGTTAATCATTTGTCTTATGTATTCCAAGGAAAATATCCTCACGGGCATATACTTAGGCAACTTGTATGGAGCCAATTCGCACCCATACACTCTGATTTCTATGTGGTCTTGGTACAAGTACCAGCCTCCCATTTTTGCAAGGTTTGAAAGGTGTAAGATCCTCTAAATTTCCTCATTTATTCTCAGCTCAGGTCTGCCACTGAGCACGCTCACCACGGGATGGTAGAACTACTCAATAAACTACTTGAAACTAAATTCTATAGAGTTTTTTCTGAGCAGCGAAGTCCATGTTGTTACTGCCTACGGCCTCCCATCCTTGTCCATCTTCTACATTGAAAAGGAAAATTTGTCCACTTGGAAGAAAATGAACATGTAATCTAGTATTGAGGAATACTGGAACATGCCTTCTGTGGAAAAATTTGAGAATTGCTCATGAATGTTCTCTGCCAAGAAAGTGTTGTAGTCAAACTAGGTGGTGGGTTTCTCATCTGTGGAGAAAATGGACAGAAAACCCAATATGGGTTCATCCACCCATTGCTCTGAAAAATACCCAAGCAGGGCGCAGAGCGATGAGATGACCTGGTTTCCTTTCACTGAGAATAGGGAGGAAGGATACAAGGGATTTGTAGTGGGGAGCTAAGCGGCCTGTGGGAGAAAAAGCTCAAAAATCTGAGCTCTTTGGGGGAATAATAGTTTCTGGTACAGTTCTGTGATAATTTCAAGATTGAAAGGTGAGGCAGATTTGGCTATAGGTATCTGCATCATCTAATCAATGGTTTCAGGTGTGATGAGGAAAAAAAATTCTCCTGATAAAGACACTATGGCTCTCTAGTTGGGGATATAATAGGCCTGACATTTGAGGGCGAATTCGAGGAAATGGTGAACCTGGGGGAAAAGATACAGGGGAAGTTTTGACTCCAAGAGCCCAATTTCATCACTTTGGTCCAAGAAAACGTCCTTTAGCCATGACTGTAAATATGCGAAGTCAAATTCGCATCCGGTGTCTGCAATTAAATGGTCTTTGTCTGCCAGAGGGATCCTGTCGAGGTCAACAGGAGGCGGGAGGAAAGGATTTTCCTCGGCCTTTGTTTTCTTTGATTTTGGTGCCATCACTGTAACAATACCTGCAAGTAAAACAAAAAGTTAGCGGGGATGACTGTGGATTTGGGCAATTGACTAAAACAGAGAGGAAAACAGGAAAAAATGCTCTCTGGTGCGGCGATAGGGTAAATAATGGGGGAATGAAGGGTGAAGGTAGTTTTAAGCAAATGAATACCCGTTGGGCGTGGGAGATAGCTCAGCAGGCTAATGAATAGGTTAGCCTATAATAAATTGCCAACGGGTCATTTGAAGCGTGAGATGGAAGGTGACAATGACTGATGAAAATGACCGGGTGACGTGGCAGGTATTGATTGGGGGAAGTGACCATAGTGAAAGGATTCGTAACGGGTGAACAGGGGAATGGACTGACAGAGTTATGACATCATGAGGTGACAGGATATGTCAGATAGTAATAAGCGGTGGGATTCGGAACTAATGGATTCTTGTCACATAGAGATAAGGGGGGCCGCCAAAAAACATTACATTCCGGACCCCCCCCCTCCGTTAAAAATAGATCGGTCGGGGGGGTCCGAAAAACACCATGAGCCGTCCATTAGCACACTGGCTCTTGGACCGTAGATCTGTGCACGATATTTAACCAACATTCCGGACCCCCCCCCTACTACTAAAAGCAGAACAGTCAGGGGGGTTTGGAATTAAATCTCAGCCATTAATGAAGGTGTTGGCACCTCAGTTATTTAGATGTGTGCCTTCATTATCTCCGATTCTGGACCCCCCCCACCAACCGTTAAAGGTAGAACGGTTGTGGGGTCCGGAAAGACTTGTCAACTGTAGATTTGGGCACCTGTTCTTCAGCCATTCATCAATGCACGGTCTTTATTCGGTGAGCACAACATCAAGTTTGCTCAAAAACTTAGGATAAGTGTGTTTTGTGGGTTTTCCCAAGCTTTCCTTGTCTTTATCACCATGGGGGGTTAAACATCAAGCCTTTAAACCTCAAAGATATGGTTCAACATTGATCATCATGCTTGTTTTATTGAGATAAGGCAAACTACCCTATGCTCTAACCTAATTACCTATCACAATTAGCCCAGATTAAATTGTTGGACTAATAAATTACTCTATCCTGGGGTTATCTGACCAAGATTAGGCAGTTTGGTCAAATTTATTCACTAGCTAACCTAAATCACTTGGCTAAGATTAAACAGTTTAGCCAAGATTATTCACTACTCCTATCAACATCAATTTAAAAGAAATTGGCCATGCTTGAACGATATGGAAAAAATCATTGTTATTGCATGGGGCTCTATTGAATTTCTTTTATGCCCTCTTTTATTCTTTTTCTTTCTTTTCTTTTTCTTTTTCTTTTTCTTTTCTTTTTCTTTTTCTTTTTCTTTTCTCTTTCTTTTTCTTTTCTTTTCTTTTTCTTTTTCTTTTTCTTTTTCTTTTTCTTTTTCTTTTCTCTTTTGCAGAATGGACAATCATTTGACAAACAAAAACACTTAAAGAGATAACATTTCAGTCACCAGTTGATCCCATAAATTATAGGGTTATAAAAAACTCAATGCTATTGATGCCTCCATCGGTTTATCCATCAATACAACCATCCAGTCCTCAATGGAGGAAGTCAAACAAGAACTGACCACCCATCTTGAATCTGTCTTTGCATCACTCTGCACCAAACTGAAGATCCCTACAGATGACCCTTTCCCTGATGCACCTCCAAAGACTTAAGGTGAACATTCCTCCCATTCCCATACCTTTCAACCCCATCACTTTAAACGTAACCTACTCCTTTCGCGGGTGGATGTGACAAAATTTTATGGCTCAGACCCCACTAGTTGGGTCACCCAAATGGAACATTATTTCTCTTTATACGGCATTACAGATGACTTGGCCAAACTCCGATATGGTGTTCTCCATCTAGATCAAGAACGTTGGCAATGGTGGCAATGGAGAAAAACTTCCCGTCAAGGGTATATTTCTTGGACCCAATTTGTGACTGAGCTTTATGAATGCTTTGACACTAACACCAACCATTTGGGTCGTTTGACAAAGTTGAAAAAATCAGGAACAGTAGAAGACTTCATAGCTACCTTTGAGTGCCTGGCTTTTCAAACAGAGGGCATGACTAATGCTTTCTTTCAAGATTTTTTTATTAGTGACCTCAAGGAGGAGATTCGGGCCCATGTCCTCATGGCTCAACCTTCGAGTTGGGTGGAGTCTACTAAAAAAGATACAGAAGCACAACAGGTTGTCTCCTCTCAAAACCGTAAACCCTCGTTTATCCCTCTCCATAAACTCGTAAATCCCACTACTCCCTCTGCCCCATTAAAGATCCAAAAATTGACCAGGGATGAAATGGTTGAATGCCAACTCAAAGGCCTTTGTTATAATTGTGATGACAAATATTTCCTGGGCCACAAGTGTAAGGAACAAAAGATTTTTATGGCCATCTCTGAGGACATTTCGGAAGAGGATGTTGAAACTCCCCTTGTGCCTGAGTCACCTGAAATCATTGACATAACCCCTCCCTCGGACCCTCCCGAAGTGGAACCGATCATTTCCCTCAATGCTCTCACTGGCTTCTCTACACCCCAAACCCTCAAGTTAATTGGTTACATCAAGCATCAGAAGGTCATCATTCTGGTTGATAGTGGAAGCACCCATAATTTTATTCATCATCGCATTTCCCAAGAAACTCATTGCTACATCCATGCCGTCAACAATTTCTAAATCATGATTTCCAATGGTGGTTCCATGAAATTTGGAGGGCGCTATGAAAATGTGAGTCTCCAAATCGGTGACTACCACCTAAAATCCCATATGTTTGCTATCGACATGGGCAGTTGTGACATTGTGTTGGGTGCAGACTGGCTAAGGACTTTGGGTCCCATTCTCATGGATTTTAAGGCATTAACCATGCAATTCGACCAGGAAGGCCACCAATATAAATTCCAAGGCATCACTGCTAGTTCACCTGAGGTCATTAGTTCCCATCGCATGAAAAAGATGCTCAAAAAAGGTCATTTTGTTGTCATTGCCCAACTCCATTCCATACAAGAAACAAAGACACCCCCGGTGCTGGAAGACCTCCAAGCCCTCCTTTCTAAAAACCAAATGGTATTTTCCACTCCCCAAGGACTCCCTCCTTCCCGCAGTGTTCATGATCATTCCATTCCCCTTGTACCTGGAAGCCTTCTTCCCAATATCTATCTGTATCGCCACCCCTTTTCACAAAAAAATGAAATTGAGAAAATGGTCCAGTAACTCCTTACTTCATGCATTATTCGCCCTAGTACAAGCCCTTACTTTTCTCATGTAGTCATGGTCTTGAAGAAAGAAGGTTCTTGAAGAATGTTTCTTGACTTCTGTGCCCTCAACAAACTGACCATTAAAGACAAATTTCCCATTCCTGTCATTGATGACCTCCTGGATGAATTGAGTGGCACCTAATTCTTTACTAAACTTGATCTTTGCTCGGGCTATCACCAGATATGTATGAAGGAGGCATACATTCCCAAGATGGCCTTTCAAACTCATGAGGGCCACTATGAGTTTTTAGTCATGCCTTTTGGCTTGTGTAATGCCCCCTCCACCTTCCAAAGCCTCATGAATCATGTCTTCCATCCTTTTTTCCGTCATTTTGTATTAGTTTTATTTGATGATATCCTAATCTATAGCAAAACCTGAACAGACCATCTTACTCATGTGGATCGAGTTCTCCATCTACTCTCTTAGCACAAACTTTTCCTGAAACAGTCTAAATGTGATTTTGGTGCCTCAAAAGTAGAATACTTGGGTCATCTGGTTGGCAAGGATGGCATTAGGGTGGATCTGAAAAAGATTGAAGCTATGCAAGACTAGCCGCACCTAAAGACTCTCAAAATATTGCGTGGATTTATGGGCTTAACAGGGTATTATCACAAGTTTGTTAAGAATTATGGCAAGATTGCAGCACCTCTCACGACTCTCCTAAAAAAGAACTCTTTCAGTTGGACTCCAACCACTGCTCAAGCTTTTCAAACCTTGAAGACGACTATGTGCACCACTTTGGTTCTGGCCCTTCATGTTTTCACAAAGACCTTTGTGTTGGAATGTGATGCCTCAGGGAAAGGAATCGGTGTTGTCCTTATGCAAGAGGGTCGACCTTTGGCCTTCATCAACAAGCAACTATCTGAAAGGAATCTGGGCAAAACCATCTATGAAAAGGAAATGTTGTCTATTCTGCATGTCGTTGATCTGTGGTGCCCTTATCTCTTGGGGAAACGTTTCCAAATTAAGACATACCATCAAAGCCTCAAGTACTTTCTCGAACAATGCATTTCCTCCCCGGAGAAACAAAAATGGGTGATTAATCTCTTTGGATATGATTATGAGATCATTTACAAGAAGGGAAAAGATAATGTGGTGGTAGATGCACTATCCCAAAAATATGAAGAAGAAGGATCCCTTTTTTCTCTTTCCTTCATTGTACCAGATTGGCTCCAAGCTGTGCACCAAGAATGGCTACAAGATCCCAAAAGTTCGCATCTAATCCAGCAATTGCAGACCAATGCTCCAACTCCCCAGGGTACTCATGGCTCTAGGATGAGCTTCGATACAAAGGTCATTTTTATTTAAGTAAACAATCAAAGCTTAAATCCATAGTACTTTCTGAGCTTCATGCTACACCCACAGCGGGGCACTTTGGGTTCACCAAAACCTATGACAAGGTCAAACGTTCTTTGTTCTGGGATGGCATGAAATAGGACATCCATAATTTTGTCACTGAATGTGAGGTGTGTCAACACAACAAGGGAGAAATATTCAAATCTCTAGGCACACTACAACCACTTCTGATTCCACCTGCTATTTGGAAGGATATCTCTATGGACTTTATTACCAGCTTACCCAAATTGGGAAATAAATCAGTCATAATGGTGGTTGAGGATCGCCTTTCCAAGTATGCTCATTTCTACACTCTTCAACACCCATTTACTGCATCCATGGTGGCTCAAATTTTTATGCACCAGGTCTTCAAGCTTCATGGCATGCTGCACTCTATTTTTTCTGATCGTGACCCAACTTTCACAAGCAATTTTTGGCAAGAACTGTTTAAGGTTCAGGGCACCCAATTGCATCTAAGCACAACTTATCATCCCCAGACTGATGGTCAAATGGAATTTGCCAACAAGTGTTTGGAAACATATCTAAGGTGTTTTGCCTCTGAAAAGAAAAATCAGTGGGCTCAATGGTTACCCCTAGCTGAATGGTGGTACAACACTTCCTACCATACAACTACACGCATGACTCCTTTTGAAGTGGTATATGGACAGAAGACACCTTTCAGTTCTCTCATACTTACCAAGTACCTCGAAGGTCCAGGCGGTTGACCAAACACTTATAGTTCAAGGGGATATTCTTAGTACCCTTAAAGAGAACTTGGTCATGCAACAGAAATGCATGAAGCAACAAGCAGATCAAGGTCACTCTGAACGACAATTTGCAGAAGGGGATCAGGTGTTTCTGTGACTGCAACCATACAAGAAAACTTCCCTCAAGGCTGAGTAGTGTCAGAAGCTAGCGCCCAAATTTTTTGGTCCTTATATAGTTCGCAAGCATGTGGGACAAGTCGCCTATCAGTTAGCTCTGCCCAATCAGTCGAAGCTACATCATGTTTTTCATGTTTCATGCCTAAAGAAGGTGATTGGAACTAGGTGCCAAATTCAAACCAACCTTCTCAAGTTAGCTGAAGAAGGATCCATTTGGATACAACCAGAAGTAGTTTTGGACCAGCGTGAGCATCTCCTACATCATCGAACCATCAAGGAAGTGCTAGTCCAGTGGAAAGATACAACTCCAGCAGATGCCACTTGGGAACAACTACCATTCTGCAGCAGTTTCCACATCTCAAGCCTTGAGGAAAAGGTTGTTTTTAAGGGGCCAGACATGTTAGGGTCCTAACCTGCACATAAGTAGATCAATATATTCGGATGTAATAAAGGTCACTATTAATAAGGCCTTTCAATAAAATAGAATAAGGCGGATGTAAGAAGACCTAATAGAAGCTCCTGCTTCTAGAAGGATCCTCCTCTAGATGCTTCTCTTGTTAGACATATTTAGTATAAATAAGGTTCGAGGGTATGAAAACCCTAGCTTGGAGATTATTGTAACATAGTGCTGCTCGATTGGAGGTTGCCCCCTCAAAGAGGCCCGTGAACATTTCTTTCTGAATCAAAGTGTTATTTATGTTGTTGTTCTTATATCATTTATGTGTTATTGTGGAGATTATGTTGGTTATATTACTGTTACTCTTCCATTTCTAGCATTTTATTTCTGTTCTGCATACTTTTTATATCTGGTATATTACACAATGCTTCAACAACACACCAAAAAAACCCTAACTAATGGCCCTTTCGACAACACCTACGAAGAAGATGAAGTCTCACTCAAGGTAGAGGCAGGGGGGTTGCAGGACTTAGGTGTCTACAACCAAGCTGGGACACATATCTATGATTACAACACTTATTTGAGCACTTAGACAACAATAGGTATTAGTTCATGAGTCTCATTCACATCATAGATTAAACCCTTGTTACAGATCAATGTACTAATAATAGAGATCAAGCACTTTCAATCATTTAGCACATAGCATTAGCTCAGATCTAGCATTCATTCATATTTAATACCATTAATCACTAAGAAATAACATGAAATGCATTCATCATACATTATAACAACAACACTAAGAAGATAAACAACATAATTAACATCGCACAAAGCGTATCAAGACAAATGATATACTTGGTTTACCCTAGTGTGGGGATACGTCAACCAACTTCTTATTATTATTTATTAGTCTTCAATCATCTTACATTCGGTCGCTCTTGTGCTCAAAGCCACAAAGAAAAAATCCACAAAGGACACGAGATCTACACGTAGCGTGCCAGATCCTCCTTCCCAAAATCAGGTCAAGGCATAGAGCCAACTCCTTAGTAGCACAGAGCCTTACTTTACACAGTTTGTTTGCACAAAGAAACTTACAACCTCTTTCAGTAAGCCAACATTAACACTTACAACATATTGTGCACATAGCCTACTACCCTCTTCTTACGTCGCTTATCTACTTATTTATACATTTACAAAAGGGCCTAATCATGGGTAAACCCATGGGCCATCATCCCCTAACCCATTACAGAAACCCTAGTAAAACCTTTGTTAGGTCGACAAGCCCGCAAAATAAGTGAGATCTTGCGATATCAGCTCCACCTGGGCACTCCATCTTCGACCATCATGTCAAAGTCAAAAAAGTAATTGAACATGACCAATGTTTCCTCAAAACTTGGTCGAGATCCAACACACTTACACTGGATAAGAAGGTCTCCCATGAAGAAGGAAGACCGTAAAAAATGGCCTGCACTAAATCATCATCATCCATTGTCACCCCTATGACCAAAATCTTATCTCTGATCTGGGCTATCCTGGAATAGAAAGATGCCACTGATTCACCTTTCTCCATATTCAAATACTTAATCTTGTTCTTAAGTGTCCTCTTCTGACTTGGAGCCTGTTTCTCATACGGATTCACCAAGGTATCCATACACTCCTTAGCAATCATTAAGGAAGTCATTACATGCATTATACTATATTTGACTGAGTCAAAGATGATTCACTTGGCCTTTTCTTGACTCTTCCTGAAGGTCGCTCTTCCTGCATTATTCCTAGGTTCCTCCACCATTGTAGTCACATAATGCTCAAGATCATGCTTTGTAAGATTTTTGTTATTCGGAGCTTCCACACATTGAAGTTGGTAGCTCCTTCGAGCATATCCTTGGCCCTCACTGAAGTGGAGGATACCATGGACTTCCCACTGGAAACTTAATCAAGATAGATTGGATCTGTTTGTACCTTTTGTTGCACTTCAACACGTTTAACACACCCTAAGCTCTGATACCATGTTAAATTATGAGCTTGATTTCTTATGTGGATTAATTCTTTTATTTTCTTCAACACTTTGATTCCATCTTAATACACTTCAATAATACCAAATCATAATCGAATAACAATAACTATGTAGATAAGTAAGCATGCACACATATACCCTGGGGAAACCCTGTACAAGGAGAAAAACCCCAACAAACGATATTCCTTTATTTCATTAAGAATGTAAGATCACTTACAAATGTCCACCATAAATGTTCTTCTCTTAAAGAGATTTCCAAGATGACTCTGACCTGGCAAAGACCTAAGATACTTTTCTGAAATACACCTCTAATATGTTTCCTCTATTGTTGATATACAACACTGATATGATGCCTCTCTTGTTGATATACAACACTGATATGATGCCTCTTTATCTCTTATATGTGCCTCTATTGCTTCACCCTTAACCTGCATATCAAAACTATGTTAAATAGAGGGGTCAACCTCTGCTTATATAGGATGAAGAGGAGAGACTTGAAATAGTAATGTTTTTGCATGCTTTGATCATAACTTAGCTTCATACTTTAGTTAGAACTTAGAACTAGACTTGAGATTGGTATACTTTAGTTGGAAAATAGAACTAGACTTGAGACTTTAGTTATAACTCAGCATTACACTTTAGTTCAAAGATAGAACTAGACTTGAGACTAGTATACTTTAGTTTGAAAATAGAACTAGACTTGAGACTTCAGTTACAACTCAGCATTACACTTTAGTTCAAAAATAGAACTAGACTTGAGACTGATATACTTTACTTCAAACATAGAACTAGACATGAGACCTCAGTCAGAACTCAACATTACACTTTAGTTCGAAAATAGAACTAAACTTGAGACTCTAGTTGCAACTCAACATTACACTTTAGTTCGAAAATAGAACTAGACTTAAGACTTCAGTTACAACTCAACATTACACTTTAGTTCGAAAATAGAACTAGACTTGATACTTCAATTGCAACTCAACAATATACTTTAGTTTGAAAATAGAACTAGACTTAAGACTTCAGTTACAACTCAACTCGTTACAAGGAAATTCTAAATTCTCTTCATGGTGGATAATGTTACAAGTGCCAATGCACTAGATCAATACATTTATATCATTTGCAATATTAGGAATATCGTTTGTTTCTAACTCATAGGAATTTTATATTCAACCTAACTTTTTCTAGATGCCTTGACTTTTTCTCATGACTCACAAGGTTTTATTAAGCTCACAGAGGTTGTACGTTCCCCCTAAATTTTTCACTAGTCTGTCTATGCTCACAGAGGTTGTACGTTCCCCCTGACTTTTTCATTAGACTCTCTATGCTCACAGAGGTTGTACATTCCCCCTGACTTTTTCATTAGACTCACATAGCATCTCATTCGTCGTGACTTTTGGTTTGACTCACAGAGGTTGTACGTTCCCCCTGGCTTTTGTCAATACCTCACAAAATACTAGTTGATTCTCCAAATCTCCCTGGCTAGCCTCAAGGTTGCCCATATGGCCTCTCATTGGAGAATGATTGTTGATGTTGGCAAACTTAACACATAACAGAGCCCAAACTAAAACATACACCAGAAGTACTCTTTCTGTCACTTGTACTTCCTTCCCAATTCGAATATGTATATCCCTGTAGTTGTACATCAGTGTTTGAGACATATATTTACACCATAATTTAGCATGCCATGCAAATATCTCAAAATGTGCTTTGCAGCTATCCAATGCTCATGTTTTAGTTCCACCTTAAACTGGCTCACCATGTTCACAACGAATCAAATGTTGGCCTGGTATTAACCAAATACATCAATGGGCCAATCAGTTATCGGTACATGGAGGGTTCTACCAGATCATAATCAAAGTCTCTCAACTTATTCAAGTTTTTCACCATGGGAGTTGCCATGGATTTTCAATTCATGATCCCAAACTTCTGAAGGATATTCACAACATACTTTCCTTGACCTAGGAATATTTCACCAAGATTTTTCCATACTTCTAGTCCCAAATAATAATGCATGATACCAAGATCCTTCATGTCAAATTCAGAGGCTATCTCCCTCTTAAATTGAACAAAAAAAAAAATTCCATTCTACCTCATTGGTTTCTCCCTCTCTACTCTCTAACCACATCACCAATTTCAACTAGATATTGAAGGCTACTTCAAATGTGTATCAAATATGCAGCTCTATGAAGATAAAAACAATGTTGTAGGAACCTCCCCAAGTAGCTTCATATATCCATCGATCATTTTATATCATTGAGATTCTTATTTTCCTAATGTGTCTTGACTTATATGCAGGTTCACTCTATCGACCACTTTCACATGGCTTGACTTATATTTAAGTCCATCAGGTTCATGAATTTCAACTTTCAAGTGCAATCAAAACCAACCCTTCTTCTTGGACAAAGGACCCAATTACATAGAAAATAGTGTGTGGTGAACTCAATGTGACTCCTTCTCATGCTTCATATCGATCCTCTTGAGTGTGTGACGCCTTTACATGCTTCCCACATCTTAATTTTTCATGAGACTCTTCAATAGATTCCATTGTTATCCTCCAAGGCGTGCTTCTTCCATCCATGTTGTCACATGGGTTGGCAACCCTGCTTTGACTAATGGAACCACCTAAACCATGGTGAACTCCACTCAGATGACAAGGGAATTGTAATTGTAATTTTGATCTCATTCACCATTGGTAGCATCTTTTACACAACCTAATCTGATAGTGATATTTCTACTTAATACATATTTTGATGTCATACAACAATAGCGGCGATCTAGTTGCAATAAATCATAAACATTCATGCTTATCAGGATTTCACCTCATTTCTCAGCTCTGAAATTCTGCTAATTGACATACCCATCAGAGAATCTCAAATCATGTCATTTTCATATCTCCGAGTCACCTAATAAATCCCATGGAAATTACTCTGTCGGCTCCGCCAGCATCACCATGATTGTTGTTGTTGAAAGTGAGTGCTTGAAAGAATCAATTGAGGATTATGGCCATATAAATGATAATCAGGTCATGATCGACTATTCATCACTCACAGCTGCATCTTCTAGAATAATCATTGAATGGACCACTAGTAATTCCTATTCAAATGCAACATATTGCAGAAGTCACGTCATGGATCTATGATCCACTTCTTATACCACTCACAGTGATCATCAGTTGTTGGGAATTAGTTTCACGGAAGATTACAGGAACTTGCATCATCATGAGAATATTACCCATCAGTTATTCCCACCACTTACTTCCATCCCCGACTCTCGATTTAATGTGTCAACAATTAGATGGGTTGATGACCAATCTAACCTACTTCATCCTGTGGATGATTGGAAGGATTGTCAAAATTTCAAAGATGACGTAAACTTAGGAATCCCAACACATATTAATATGAATAGTAAGTAGGAGATCCATGATCATATCGATGGAGGAAGGGTATCTTTTATTGATAAAATGAGTTTCTCAAGAATATATAATGAAGAAGCGAACAAGTTCAAGTATGACGAGTTTTAATCTAATCTAGGATTCTATTTCTCTTTAATTTACCTAGGCCCTCCCATGAGGGAGTCAAGCCCATTCTCACTTTGATACCATGTTTATTTTTCATATGATGTTATATGAGATATCGATCTCTTATTACAATGATGAGGGTTCCATATATAGAGAACATATGGTGACCATCCATGAAAGGATGGGTCCCTTGGATGATAAATAACTACTTATATATATATATATATATATATATATATATATATAT
>ML821645.1:52655-94263 GCA_009831015.1 Picea engelmannii
TTTAGGATTCCAACCATGATGCAACAAACAACCAGTTAAATTAAAATTAAAATCACAACTTGTTTCCCTAAACAAATATGTGCACAAAATGCAAAATACAACTAGTTAGATGATTTAGGATTGAAAAATGCATGGAGAATGATGCAATCTTTTTCTATTATTGAGAGGGAAAACCTAATGCAATTATGCTTTACAAACATTAATAAACATTACAAACATTCCCATGGATAATAATCATATGTTTGCAAGATATCGATAGGACGGGAAAGGAGTATTTCTATTAATAATTGATCAAAAAAAGTATCAACATTACAGACTTCCATGTCGGCACAGTTCGAAACCAAGAAACCAAGTTCCTTCCAACTGGGTCTCCACCAATTCAATCCTCCACCAAAGGCAAGCTCATAGAAAAGAGGTAATGAGGTCCTCTCGACAATAAGGAAAGAGCTTGGGTCCTGAACATTGTGTTCAGACTTGAAGGACAAAGGGATGCAGACTCAATATGAAGTAATTTCTCCAGAGTAACTTTGCTCTCAAAGTTGAATGCTTTCTCCTTTTTTTTCCATAGCTTGAAATTGTGCTCTTATAGCCTCCAGAATGCAACAGAAGGGTCGAGTCAGAACGTTTCTAGTATGTGGAAGGCCAAAGATCAGAGATCTTCTATCGTGACATGGAAACCTAACTTCATTTTGTATTTTCTAGCACAAATATTGATATACGCAAGCAGTAGTGGAGCAATAAGCGTATACGCATCTTGCAAAGCAGATAGGGAGCGTATATGTGGAAAAATATATATTTTTGGCTCTGGATTTATCAAAAAAGGGATTGATAAGTCTGCATAGGGAAATGGAAAAAGGCCCTCTGTGCAAGATAGCTATGTTGAGGCAAATATTTCTATAACAGATGCCCCCTAATGTCTGATATCAGAGGAGTATCTGCGATGGCCGAAATACATTATAAATAACTGAGAAGTGGAGTGGTAGAGAACCAACTGGACAAACTCAATTGCTCATTACACTATGTACTGACTTTGCATACATGGTTGCCAAGAATAAAATGAAGATCCATGTGGAAAATATACCAACAAGTGTTCATGGCCATGAGTAGGCAAGTATAAATGCGGTTACATGCCAATAGTTGTCATAGTCATGAACAAGGCCCTGTGAAACCAAACTGAAAATATCTGTATACCATGGAGTACAATCTAATATCCCATGATCGTTGAAGTCAAATAGGTATTGGTCCAATGAAATGTAAGAAACAACTCAGGAAAGTTGTGTCCACAAAGTGATGTCTTCAAGTCTTCAATACAATTCGCCAATGGTGCAAGTCTACATCATGTGAATAAATGAGTTGAGGTTGAACATGATGAGACATTGCTTGATTACCGTTCATTAAGGTATACCATTAACAAACGCGAGACAGCCTACCAATGATGAAAGTAGGTATCAAGGCACTGAGTACATCTCTACAAATGTGAATAAAGGAGCTGGTGTCAAACACTTGAGATATCCATTGATCAGGAGACATTGATGTATTCCCATCGATCAATGGTGAGAGAGCCTGCCACTAATGACTGCAAGCCTCAAGGTACTCATCAAACTCTAGGTCTCGTATCTAGAATAGTAAGTAGGAGAGCCATGATCATATCAATGGAGGAAGGGTAGATTTTGTTGATAAAATGAGTTTCTCAAGAATATATAATGAAGAAGCGAACAAGTTCAAGTATGACGAGTTTGAATCTAATCTAGGATTCTATTTCTCTTTGATTGACCTAGGCCCTCCCATGAGGGAGTCAAGCCCATTCTCTCTTTGATACCATGTTGATTTTTCATATGATTTTATATGAGATATCGATCTCTTATTACAATGATGAGGGTTCCATACATTGAGAACATATGGTGACCATCCATGAAAGGATGGGTCCCTTGGATAATAAATAACTACTTATTTATTATATAATAAGTAGTTATATAATATATATATATATATATATATATATATATATATATTATATAACTACTTATTAATCTAGGAGAATGTCTTCTGAATTCTTCCCAAACATCAACACCATGTTCATGCCTTGTCCTCAGGGGATTGAACAAATCTTCTCATATTAACATCCTCACGAGTGACCTTGAAATCATCTTAAACCTTTCACGATGATTTTCAAAATAAATTTCATATTACCTCAAAACTTGTGAATTTTTTCTCCAACTCCCATCTTGCATGGAATTAGGATATCCCATGATAGTGGCACAATTAATAGGGGGCATTTGTCTAATTATTGAAATTGAAACTAATGGATTTAAAAAGTGAGTTATTGAAAGAAAATGAACAATGACATCAAAAGAGAAACTTACCACCCTATTACTTGTCCTTAAAGGAGATGCTTGTATTCTAACTTGTCATAAGAGATCTTTAGGATTGTCTAAGAATGTATGGACACTTTTATATGGATCAAACCTAGCTGACGTTTTTGGTGTTCTTGATCTCAACAAATTCACCAAATGAATATGAAGATCTACAATTAAAAAAATAATTACCAAATTCATAGTACCAAGGAGCCTAGCTCACTCCCCAACGATGGTGCAAAAATGTGATCACTTGAAATCATTTCATTCGAAGACAATTAGAAAAAATATATTGTTACCATGTACGCTTTCCTTCAATTTTGGTTAGTGCATTTTAACTATATGGGGAATCCCTAGATGACTTTAGGATTCCAATCATGATGCAACAAACAACCAGTTAAATTTAAATTAAAATCACAACTTGTTTCCCTAAACAAATATGTGCACAAAATACAAAATACAACTAGTTAGATGATTTAGGATTGAAAAATGCATGGAGAATGATGAAATATTTTTCTATTACTGAGAGGACAAACCTAATGCAATTATGCTTTGTAAAAATCACGAAGAAAATAACCAAACATAATTTATATCAAGTTGTAATTTTTGTTTTCAGATTGAACATGGCACAAAACCAATGCAAAAAATTAGTATGAATCTGAGCATGCAACCCAATGCAACTAAAAGGATAAAATAATTATTTTATAAATGTGAAGATTGAAAATAAGAAAAATAAAATATAGAAATTGAATAGATCAAAAGATCATCCAATGCATATTCACTCAAATCCTATCAAGAATGAAATCAATAAAACATGAAATTCTAAGAAAATAGAAGTTCCAGACATGAAAAACCTATATTAGTCACCAATGAAATCATAATTTTATTATCAAAAGTTGTAGAAAGAACAAAGTTCTTACAATTTTGGACAACAACACTCCAAGGTAAAAATCAACTCTATTGAATGGTGAAGGATCAGATCGTGTCACTGAGAGGGGGGGATGAATCAGTGACACAATAATTGGATCATATTTTTACTTTTGTCAATGCAAACAAAATTTGAACACAATATTTTCTCGTGGAACCCAATTGGGAAAACCACAAACACTCTTGTATTAACTACAAAATTATGTTTTACAAGTTACAATATAAGGAACATGGTCTTCCTCTTTAGATCAACACCCACTGATCAGGATGCACCCACACCCTTGTTCGCCAGCTCCAACGGGTAGGAGGTTACATCCCCCTATTTAGTCAGCTACAACTGACAAGGAAGCACCTACTCCCCTGTAGGCTCCAACCTGCCCTTGCACCTCCCTGCCACCCTATGTTCATCAATCTAGAAATAGGATATGCAGTCCAATAATGGTATTCTATATTAAACATTGGATTGTATAACTTCTTCTCTAACTCCTTCTGTTCTTGATCTTCAATAAGACATTGACAAACGCACTTTCTAATTCACATATCAGCATATTTATAAGCCTTTAAACTTTTCAAAACAACTCTTCATAAACAACAAGTATGTTCATTTAATATCACATAACCCTTGTTTTAAGTAACATAGTCTATAACATGACTTTTCATAACCACGCATCATTTTAACAGCCATCTGACCTATTTTTCATAAATCGATCACAGCTATGGATCAATTGTTACAAGGGAAAAACCCTCTATGGCCAAGGGTAAACCACAACAAACATGTATGACTACAGAAATCAACTCAATTCCAACATGTGCTATATAAACTAATGTGCAATACGAGTAAGAAGCCTACCTCGATCCAATCGTTTGATGTCGTTCCACCATTGAGAACTTTGACCCAAAGCTTTACACCTACAAGAAGTTCTCAACAAACAAGAGATGCAAGTATATAGTGACAATATATAAAATGAGTTAACACATCAGATAGCACAATCCATTAATAAGCATTACAAACATTCCCATGGATAATAATCATATGTTTGCAAGATATTGATAGGACGGGAAAGGAGTATTTCTATTAATAATTGATCAACAAAAGTATCAACATTATAGACTTCTGTGTCGGCATGGTTCGAAACCAAGAAACCAAGTTTCTTCCAACTAGGTATCCACCACTTTAATCCTCCACCAAAGGCAAGCTCATAGAAAAGAGGTAATGAGGTCCTCTCGAAAATAAGGAAAGATCTTGGGGCATGAACACTGTGTTTAGACTTGAGGGACAAAGGGATGAAAACTCAATATGAAGTAATTTCTCCAGAGTAACTTTTCTCTCAAAGTTGAATGCTTTCTCCTTTTTTTCCATAGCTCGAAATTGTTCTCTTATAGCCTCTAGAATGCAACTAAAGGGCTGAGTCAGAACATTTCTAGTATATGGAAGGCCAAATATCAAATATCTTCTGTCGTGACATGAAAACCCGACCTCATTTTTTATTTTCTGGCACAAATCGCGATATATGCGAGTTGTAGTGGAGCAGAAAGTGTATACGCATCTTGCAAAGCAGTTAGGAAGCGTATATGTGGAAAGATATATATTTTTGGCTCTGGATTTATCAAAAAAGGGATTGATAAGTTTGCATAGGGAAACAAAAAAAGGCCCTTTGTGCAAGATAGCAATGGTGAGGCAAATCTTGCTATAACAGATGCCCCCTAATGTGTGATATCAGAGGAGTATCTGCGATGGCTGAAATACATTATAAATAACCCAGAAGTGGAGTGGTAGAGAACCAGCTGGACAAACTCAATTTCTCATTACATTATGTATTGACTTTTCATACATGGTTGCCAAGAATACAATGCAGATCCATGTGGAAAATATACCAACAAGTGTTCATGGCCATGAGTAGGCAAGTATAAATGTGGTTACATGCCAATAGTTGTCATAGTCATGAACAAGGCCTTATGAAACCAATCTGAAAAACAATCTGAAAATATCTGTATACCATGGAGTATAATCTAATCTCCCATGATCACATAAGTCAAATAGGTACTGGTCCAATGAAATGTAAGAAACAACTCAGGAAAGTTGTGTCCACAAAGTGATGTCTTCAAGTCTTCAATACAATTCGCCAATGGTGCAAGTCTACATCACGTGAATAAATGAGTTGAGGTCGAACACGACGAGACATCGTTTGATTACCGGTCATTGAGGTATACCGTTAACAAACATGAGACAGCCTACCAATGATGAAAGTGGGTATCAAGGCACCAAGTACATCTCTACAAATGTGAATAAAGGAGCTGGTGTTGAACACTTGAGAGATCCATTGATCAGGAGACATTGATGTATTCCCATCTATCAATGGTGAGAGAGCCTTCCACTAATGACTGCAAGCCTCAAGGTACTCATAAAACTCTAGGTCTTGTATCTAGAATACATGAGCTGAAGTCGATGGAAAGAGACTCGTTGAAAGGAGAGCATTAAGGAATCTCTCATCAGTCAGCATGAGGAACAAAGCAGGAGCTTCATGATTTGGTGGAGATCGGATGAAGAACATGTTCATGAACCAACGACCCTCTACATATTTCACATGTGCCAAATGCAAGCGGTACATGAAAAAGACCCTTTGAATAGCAACCAATCATGAAAACTACTGAAAAAGGTGAGAAAACCACCATTAAGGATAATGGCATCCAAGACACTGCATGAATCCCAAAGTGTGAATAGATGTCTTGTCGTCGAACACAAGGGAAACCACCCAGTCAACGACCCATGATGAAATGTCGATTGTTGGGTTCAAGGTCACCTACCAATGATGAAAGTAAGGCCAGGGTGCATCATAATACCAAAGTATCATGTGATTCTGAGACAAAATGAGCGTATGGAAGATATGCAAAGTCAATATTTCTGAGGAGTGGTTGAAACAGGTTGATAGAATTCCTTTGAACAAGAACATGAGACATATGGTGGACTCCAACAGCATAGACTTAATGATGTGACAACTAGATGCAGGAGGCATCCATAATGTTCTCTATAGTGACTAGAAGATTAACCAGTCGATAGAGAAAATTCTGTAACGATATCAGCTTCCTAAGGCCATGCTAAACCCAAAATTATGATGACACAAGGACTCAATAACTTTGTGCTATGTTCAAAGGCGACACGACTGCTACCAATTACAATATAGTACTACCTTCCCACCCATATGTTTTTGTTTTTTCAAAACAAGTAAATGCTATGATACAGAGGAGGGAATGAGTGTTGCAAGTAAGAAAAACTAGATCCAGCAATGGAACGTACCTATGCTCAATGCAAGGAAATGCATGAAGGATATGGACACTCGAGGTGATGTTCCCTCCAGGTTATAGGGTGTCAAATTGCGAAGGATAAAAAACAAGGCTCTGCTTGGTTGAGGATGAAAAGTGCTTGGGCCATGGTTTATAATTAAAAGTGAGAACTGGCTAAAGGCTCAATACTGCAAGTGAGGGCATGAGATGCAATCACAACTTAATGCCAAAAAATGTCCTTTTTTATATCTTTTAGTCTACTTGGTGTGAAAAAGCGGTAAACTTGTGCCAAATAGACGTATTTTCAAATCCAATTTACGAGTGTGAAAAATACAAGTTCACTTGGTGATCTTTTCCATTTTTGATAGCGAGTCGGAAAAGAGATTAACTAAGACTCATGATCTTTCAAATCCAATTTTAACTAGTGTGAAAGGGACAAATCACTCGGCGATCTTTTCAATTTTTAATAATGATTTGAAAAAGAGCTTAACTAAGACTCATTGGGAGATTCTAGGCGGAAAGTCACGGGGGAGGCCAAGGCTCCCGTGTGGACCTTCTGTGGAATGTCGGTGTCTTACAAAGAACTGACACAAGCTCGGGAAGACCCAAAGCTCTCCAAGTCAAGGAGGGAAAAATGCTAATGGAGGTTATCGTCTCCATGTTATATCGGATAATGCATCTTCCTAGAAAAGACACAGGCGGAGGAATTGGATACCCCACAAGACCATCCCAATCAAAGGGAACCTCATCAATACTTAGAGGGAGAGAACTCAGGAAGATTAAAATTATCTCTTGTTCAGAAGGTGAAGTAATAGAAATACTAAGGACATGACATAGAAGGTATAGAACTAGAACTAGAAGAGCAGGATCGACCAAAAACTTCATTGGCACAACCACTTCCTTAGACTTATCACTCTCCAAGTGAAGAGTGGGGTCAATCAAATATTGCATTGATACTACCACTTCCTCAACCATTGGTTGAATAGGATGCGATACAACAAGGTCAAGAGGTGTATCACCCCAAAAAATAGGAGTGTTGTCGGTCGAAGATTGCATCGACGCGACTATTGGTTGAATAAGATATGAGACAACAAGGTCAAGAGACGCATTACCCCCGAACATAGCAAAGGTGTCGGTCAAAGATTGCATCGACACAACCACAGGTTGAACTGGATGTGAGACAACAAGGTCAAAGGACGCATCAACCCCTAAAAAAAAAGAGGTGTGAGCTGAAGATTGCATCGGCATGATTGTTGTATCAACCAAAGAAGTAACAGAGTGTTGTGAAACCATAGATTCCTAAGAACCCAAAGGGCCCTTAGGTGAGCCCCACACTTCAGGTATCCCAGCAGTAACAAGACACAAACAAGTAAGGTGACTTCCTTCGCAAGTCCTGCAAATGAATCTAGGCTTACGTCTGAGATGTCTAGGCTTCTCAATCATATGAATGCCCCCAACATGACTTGGAATGGCTGGTGACATGCTCACAGCATGACTTGCAGAGGCTAGTATAAAATCTCCAACATGACTAGCAGAGGTTGGTGATGAATCCCCAACATGACTAACAGAGGTTGGTGATGAATCCCCAACATGACTAGCAGAGGTTGGTGATGGATGTGCAGTGTGACTAGCAGTAACTATACATGTGCCCCCAACATAAGTTGCAGCGGCTGGTTGCAGGTCTTCAACATGACTCGCAGAGGTTGTCGACCAATCTCCAACATGACTAGAAGAGATTGGTGATATAACGCTAGTATGAAACGCAATGAATGGACTTGTGCCCCCATCATGACTTGCAGCAGCTGGTTGCAGGTCTTCAACATGACTCACAGAGGTTTTTGACCAATCTCCAACATGACTAGCAACGGTTGGTGATATAATGCTAGTATGACATGCATTGACTTGACTTGTGGCGGTGGTGAATTGAGACATTTGAGACCAAGGTCCAAGGAAAGATTAGTTTTGAGAAATTGTAGGCTAGGAAGGATCCTGGTTTACACCCTGTCCCTATCCAATAGGATAGTATCCTCCTCCATATTGATTCATAAAGGATTGTAAGGGAATTGACACTGAGGAAGCCTCTTGTGAAGAGAAAGCGACATGACAATGGTTACTCATGTGAGGATATATGTTTCCCCCAGACGAAGGAACTTCATGAGGGGGGTTTCCCATACTACAAAAATAACTTCCCCCAGATGAAACACTAGAGGACAGATGGAGGTCAGCCATGAGAAAAGTGTTTGTAGGAATCAACATGGAGGAAGAAGGATACGTGGACGAAGTGTAATAAGTAGAATGATTGCATAGTTGGGCACCTACTTCTCGCATAGTGGATTCGTAGGAAGGAAAATTGCAACCTCCTACCATAAGAGGTGTTTGAAGGATATGACCCCTACCAAACAGAGAAGGATAAGAAGAAGGCATCATGCCCCCAGACCCAAAACTTGTATTCGCATAAGGAGGTGAGACAGAGGATGGAAAGTGTGAAGACATATCAAGCATACCATGACAAAAATTATTAGAGACCCAAGGCATGGCTTGAGTATTATAATTCTGCATACCATAATGCGAAGCAGAAGGATCCATCCCCATGAAATGAGTGGACATCATGGGGGGGGTGGTAGTAAATGAGGGAGAAAAAGGAACTCCATTGTCCATGATAATGAAGACTCAATATATACTCCTAATCCCAACTAGTAATCAAAGAGCATACCAAAAAGTCAAATGGCCAATATGCATGCAAACAGGCTAAATTAATTGAGTGACCTCCCTCACTAAAGAAGGTATGCATCATCCAAAAGGGACCTCAGACTCCCTGCAAAATTTTGGAGGTAATAGAATCAGTTATAAGGGCCCTTGTAGGCTTAACAACCAGTCGGTCAAATCCCCCCAGAGAGGTAATCTTCCATAAAGGTTGTGTGTTGTCTAACCCCTATCTGACTCAGGATATAAGAAGAATAACCACTGCAAGTAACCTATGATAAATCTAAGTCAAGTAACTAATCAACCACTATATAATTGATGCACAGGCGAACAGTCGTAAGTCTAGATTACCATATGGGTAGGGTAGAAAAGCCCAAAAAATTGAAAGTACCGCCTCTCACAAAGGTATGGATACTAGAAAGATCCCCAAATATGAATAAATCCACATAAATATCTCTGATGCTAGGTGAGTATCCTAGGGTTATCCCTTCAAAAAACTTCACGCCACCTCGTGATTAACTCTATTGTGAGTGAATCCTCCTGATATTACCAATTATACAATGGATTTCTCAACTCCCTGTCTCAGACACATATGTTGATTTAATTGCCTTAGAGAAGTTTACTCACAAAATCCTATTCCAAGGCACTAAATCCTAGGCTAGTTTGTGCACCCTAAACAATAAAATCATTACTAATCAATTTTAGTTTAAAGCGTAAATTTTATTGGCCATGATTACTCAAAAAGGTATGGAAATGAAACTCATGGTGTTATGACTTTGCATAAAAATAAAAATAGATATAATGCAAAGCCTAACTTTAACTTTTCAGTGAATGATATGCTAAATAAAAATAGTGCAATCTTCAATTTTAACTCTGCAACTCAGAAGTAAAATGAAATATTTCGCTAAATGTGCTAAGCTAATGATAAAGGTTCCAAGACAAAAATACCAACCAATGCAAAATACCTATTTTTTTGTATTTTCAATGTATTAAAAAGAAAATGCATGGATTGATAAGTGACTTGATATATAAATTCTACTGCGTATAAAATAAATCACTCGAGTAGAATACCAAGAAGCTAAGCAGACAACCCAACTACCAAGGACCAATCAAAAATGGAAAACAAAGAGAAAGACAACACCCAAAAATTCAACTCCAAACAGGTTTCCTATCATCTTAGATAATCTCAATAGGCACCACAGAGACCTAAGAAGGCTCAGTGATCCTCAAAACCTACCCAGCAGTCACTAAAACAAGAAAGTAATCAAGGGGAAGTGGTATATGTGATTGCTCAAGAGAAAAGGGCGTATATACGCCTCTTGCAGTGAGACAACAAGCGTGTATACGCGACTGTCAGGGTAAAAAGGGTGTATATCTTTTAAAACAAGGATAGTTAAGGGTAAAAGGATAAAAAACTCAGACCCGGAGTGATAAGACTCTGTCCAACTATGATACAATAAGAAACACAAAGGAAAAAGAGCAATGTAAGAAGAAAAAATACTTCAACCCTTAGAAGGAAGATCTATCCCCAGTATGGTCGCCAATTCTGTTACAAGGGAAAAACTCTCTATGGTCAAGGGTAAACCACAATAGATAGGTATGACTGCAGAAATCAAATCAATTACAACATGTGATATATAAAATAATGTGCAATACGAGGAAGAAGCCTACCTCGATCCAATCGTTTCATGTCATTCCATCGTTGAGCACTTTGACCCAAAGATTTACACCTGCAAGAAGTTCTCAACAAACAAGCGATGCAAGTATATAGTGACAATATATAAAATGAGTTAACACATCAGATAGCACAATCCATTAATAAAAATTACAAACATGCCCATGGATAATAATCATATATTTGCAAGATATCAATAGGATAGGAAACGATTATTTCTATTAATAATTGATCAACAGAAGTATCAACATTACAGACTTCTGTGTCGGCACGATTCGAAACCAAGAAACCAAGTTCCTTCCAACTGAGTCTCCACCACTTCAATCCTCCACCTAATGCAAGCTCATAGAAAAGAGTTAATGAGGTCCTCTCGACAATAAGGAAAGAGCTTGGGGGTTGAACACTATTTTCAAACTTGAGGAACAAAGGGATGCAGACTCAATATGAAGTAATTTCTCCAAAGCAACTTTGCTCTCAAAGTTGAATGCTTTCTCCTTTTGTTCCATAGCTTGAAATTGTGCTCTTATAGCCTCCAGAATGTAACTGAAGGGTCGATTCAGAACGTTTCCAGTATATGGAAGGCCAAAGATCAAAGATCTTATGTCGTGACATGGAAACCCGACCTCATTTTGTATTTTCAAGCACAAATCCCGATATACACGAGTTGTAGTGGAGAAGCAAGCGTATACGCATATTGCAAAGTATTTAGGGAGTGTATATGTGGAAAAATATATATTTTTGGCTCTGGATTATCAAAAAAGGGGTTGATAAGTCTGCATAGGGAAATGGAAAAAGGCCCTCTGTGCAAGATAGAAATGGTGAGGCAAATCTTGCTATAACATCGATTTATTTTTAACTCGATTCCATATCTCTACAAATATTGCAGAAACTAAGTTCTGCAAAGATGTTTCCTTCAACCCATTTACATGTGACCACAAGCGTAGAACCATAGGATAATTAATTTAAGCATTGTCTCTTCTTTCTCCCTTTTCCTTTTAGCCCCCATATGTCCAATTTTGGGACCGTGTTCTTTGGTACTTCATCCTTTAGTACGTCAAGCCTTTGCAAGCTTTCAAATCTCTCGAATTAGATTCCACCGAAATAGATTGGATGGTCAACATTATTTCTTATGTTAGTCAGACGATCTTGTCTTGTCCAGAGTTTTTGATCAAATCGATGATCATGAATTAATCTACAGGTGATTGAACGATTCACATTTATTTCGAAAGTTCGGAGTTTTGGGGGTTCAGATAATCACTGCTCCAATTTTGTCCGGAGTGATCACCTTCTGAATAATTCATAAAAAGGTGGATACCTTTTTCTATCGGTTGACACTTCCACTTATGCTATCCTTCCACTATACTTGATCAATGGTCGATAATGCTCCTAAATTTTTCATCATATCATATGACTCATGTCCACTTCGGGACTTCAGCCTTTAGGACTTCGGGAGTTTGCTGGTGGTGAAACTCCCGAAATGAAAACTCCCAAAGTGATGTAACTTGTTGATTTCACTTGTTGACATGGCACTGGATGAGTGGTTTCCACATGTCACTTAGATTCATGGCTTACATATTCCTAAATTACCTATGAGACCTTGACACTTGTCATCATCTAATTACGTTGCATGTCCTTGCTGACGTAGATCTCTTCATGTGGCACATGTTCTTCTCCTTGATATAATGGTCAGGATAATTCCTGAAGTGTTCCTCTGATCAGACGACTCATTTCCACTTCAAGACTTCGGCCTTCAGGACTTTGGGTAATTCAATTTCTCCACTTCCCACTTCTCCCAAAGTGAGATTCCCTGAAGTATAAACCTCGAGTAACTTGACTTCATCCAATAGTCATTCTTTAACCTGAAAAGGCTTAACATTATCCAACAGATGTCAAGAATTTTTCTATTTGGGATCTCATTCCTTTGACCTTGCTTATCCTATCCTTCTACTTTCCTCGATTCGATGGTCAAGATATCTCCTAAAGTGTTTCCTCAGATCAGACGACTTGCATCTATTTTGGGGCATTTGTGGCTTACTTTGTCCTTCCAATAAACATGATTTGACGGTATTGATATCTCTTGAAGTGTTGTTCTTATTGGATGGTCCACATTTACTTCAGTACTTTGGACTTTGGTTGATCTTACTTTTTCTCAACCCTTTTCTCCCAAAGTGGTAAGCGCTGAAGTTGACCAATTCTACCTTGGAGCGCTCTGAATAGATCAGACGGTTCTCATTTACTTCAAGGCTCCAGTATTCATCTTTTCTTATCCTATCCTTCCAATTAAATTGATACAACAGTCGATGTGGATTGAAAAACCGTAACTTGTGTGTGGTTTAGTTCATCGCCCAAACTCTGCAATTGAAGTTGTGTGGTTGTTAGTGGATAAATCACAATCATCGATCTTTGAATCGATGAGATCTAATGGTCTAGACTAAATGCAGGATTGGAAATAACGTGTAGTTTAATTCTCCCTTCACGCTCTGTAATCAATCCATTGTCTTGATCTGGTGCTTGTGTATCCAACGGTTATGACTTAATATAATAAATTGTGGATCAACCATAGTCTTCGATCTTTGAGTCGATGAGATATGACAATATAGACTAATTATGAGATTTGAAATAGCGTGTAGTTTAATTCTCCCTTCGCGCTCTGCAATCAATCCCTGCCCTTGGTCTAGCACTTTCTTATCCAATGGTCCTGGTTTTTTCTGTGGGGATTTCGATCCCAATCATGTTTATGCACTATGCTTTCCCTTCTAAGCTTCATGTGCATCATCAACTGTTGAAATCAATGACAATATTTCCAACAAATGGAACAGTATTAGTGAAAATATAGAAAAACCAATCACCACCATATATACTCCACAACAACTATCAATATCAATCTCTTTGGGAAAAAAAACAAAGAATGGAAATCAAAATAAGAGAAGCTCAATATCTCCCAAATAAATTTGAACCCTCCTATTTACTTCATACAATATATAGAGAGGAAAGAATGAGGGAGAAAAATTATAAGAATCATCTCCTTCAAGGATAACAAATCACTCCTCCAAGAATAGATACATGTAAAAATTACTCAAACACCCCCGCCAAAAAAAGGGTCGAACCTCCTTGAGACCACAAATTTCCATGATAAGGTGCATGGATGAGATAAATAAATGGTTCAAAATATCCCAAGGTAGGTCAAATTTTCTATAGAGAGTAAATTTCCAAAAATAATCCATGTAATTCCCTCAAAATTATGCAACAAGAGAAGCCTCTAATTACAGGAAACTCATAAATAGAAAGTAATCTCTCACTAAGGCACATGGCTTAAAGATAATCTTATTTTTGGAAAAATATAATACACTAAAATATATAAATGGATAGGAATAGTTTTAGAAGAGGACAATCAACTAAAATAGAAAAATGGATAAGACTATTTTTGAAAGAGGACAATATACAAAAATAACAACCTTATATATAATTTGGTCACTGTTGGCATAGGGGTAGACCCAAGGTTTGGCTCTAACAGTGCACCAACAAGCCCTAACTACTGGCCCTTTCGGAAAAACCTGTGAAGCAGATGCACTCTCACTAGAATTAGCGATAGGGGGTTGTAGGACAGATGTGTCTACAACCAGAGGAAATGTGGTGGATCCCAAAAGTAAAAAAATACAGAGATCTAGATATTCTTATCAATCATAAACCTACTTCACACAGTTATACCTCAGATCTAACATAATAAAGCATCAACAGAGTAACAGAAAAAAATAACACATCATCAATCACACATAACAAAAAGATATACTTGGTTCACCCTCTCCCTTTTGCTACATCCACATAACTGTGTTTATTGATATTATATGAAAGAATACAATTATATCTTCTCTCTTATCTTGCATATATTTCTCTCTTTCTCTCCTTCTCTCCCCTCCCTATTCACCCAGCTACAGGGTTGATCTTCACACCCAGCTAAATATCTTACAATACGAGAAGGCTCTCTCGCACAACACTTCTCTCTCACACAACAACAATCTCTCAATAATAATAATGACTCTCAACCAACCCGAACTGAACCCTCTTCTCTCATCTAGGTTCTTATTTATACATTACAATGACTCACTGACAACCTTAGGCTGAAACCTAGGTGTCAAAACCCTAAATACCAAAACCCTAGGTGTCTAAAACCCTAGGTCAACTTGACCCACACTTTTTGGGCTTTGTCGGCCTATCTTTCCTTATTTCCCATGAGGTTCTCCAAAGCATCCATTGGTGGATTTTTCCACTTGCTGAATTTTCCATGATCCATATTCCTTGCTGATATGTTCTCCTCGATATTCTCATCCAATGGCTCATTTTCCTGTACTTCAATCCTTCTTTTCTGCTTCTTTGGCCACTTCAACCCAATATTAGTCGATGTGTCTTCTGCACAATTCACACTTCGTCCTTCCTTTTCCTTTTTCCTCGCTTTCTTTATTACATCAACCAAGGGCCAACATGCCCCCAACACTCACATGTGACTTGTCCCGAGGAAATGTAGGTCTAAACTTTCTATTTTTCTTCAACTTCAGACTGCATCGAGCAGCCTGTGCTTTCTTCTCTATCCTTCCCCATTATGTGTAGACTGTCTTTTCTGTGTTTGGTACCTAGTTTCAACTTCATATGGTACCTAGACCCTTCTCCTTCTCCTCCTATGGGGAGTTGCGAGGCAGTTGGTTGTTGTAGTATAATTTCAACCGGCTCCCATTCACCAAACGTTCCTTCCATTCTCCATTCAATTTTTTTAACCATGCAACTCCTCCTTCCATGACATAGGCAACCCCATATGGCCCAAGACAACGTGTCCTAAAATTTCCTTGATGCTTCATGAACTTGTTGTCATATACCAATACCATATATTCTTTATTGAATGCTTTCTTCTTGATGTGTTTGTCGTGATAGGCCTTTTCTCTTCTCTTCTCTACCTGTTGATGAAATCCTGCAATAAACCTATCTTCCTCTAGTTCGAACAACTGTGCGAGCCTCTCTTGAACAATGCCAGTGTCATCCATATCTATAAAGGATACAATTCTTAAGATATGAACCAAAAATTCCATAGGTACAATTGCTTCAAGACCATAGAGAAAGTACATCGGGATGGAGGCGCGATATTTTGGAGGATAGTATCACATATGGAGGAATATGGATAAATATAGTGGAGAAGCGAAGGTGATAAGGCTAGACAAACCATAGATTTTGAAGTGGCCCAGATTGACAGCTAAAACATATATCAGGCGATGAAGTAGCATGGAATATAATTGTTAGAGGGTGGGCCAGGGAAAATACCATGGTTTCATTATATGGATGTGTGGCACCCTCAGAGGCATATTAGGTCAAAAAGAAGTCTATCCAAAACCATTTTTTCCAACCCTCGATATCAAAAGTTGATGAGACTAGATTCGAGCATTATCCACCAATTCACAGGTATTTTTCATCATGGCCACGAAACCTGTCGTTTCATCCATAATAGAGCAAGATCTCGCCTCAAAATAAGAAGCCCTAATTGACAAGGACTCTGATTTATTTGACAAGGAATTAACAGTCTCACATGTTTTCGTGTCCAAAGCCAATTTGCTAGACAATGTTGGAAAATAGATACCCTTCCTCAGAGTATCCCAAGCTTCCATTACCCTTTATGTTGTAGAAGTCATTTTCTATTTCCCAGATTTCGTAAGATGGTGTGCTAAACAATATTCGTAGGAAGAAAAGGTCATTTTAAATAGGTTAGGGTCAAAGGTCTTATGCAAAGTAGATAGTTCGTCAATTCGAAACACCCTCAGTATACCAGAGTCTTCCCCCACAGTGTCAAAGCCCTTCGAGGAAGAGAAATTGATCACAGTCTATAGAGAATGTCCATTAGAAGTAAAAATCGTGTTTCTACAAACCATTGTTAAACTTGAACACCATTCTAAGAGTCTTTCTTTTCCTATCAATGTAAGCATCATGATTATCGAGGTCCAGTGGGCTTGTTCCCTAACTATTCAAATTTTAGGATTGGATAATGACACGTTTGTAGTAGAAGTCATCCTGGGTTTCCTATTGAACTTTTTCATGTCATATTCTAGTCAGTCGGTTTGTATAAGTTTTGAAAAGTTCATCGTTGAAAATATGCACCAGCAACTGGTAAATTTCAATTCACTGAGACAGTTCAGGTACTACCAAATTCCCCGAAGCTGCATTCATCTCAACCGAGTGCAAAAGGATCACCATGCTTATTTTCATAAACAAGATCATGTCCAGGGTTTACAGTCTCATCTTTGGCATAGACCTACCAAGGGTTTTGGAAGAAATGAAAATCTCCTTGCAACCAAATCCAGAGAGCAAGGCGGGATATTGGATGTTGTTCATACAATCTACTATGATTTGAGTATATGGATATCAAGAAGGACCTTACCTTTTACCATTATTTTTTACTCGCAGATTCTTTGCTTTAGAGTTCATCAAACAAAGGATCATTTTAGAGACAGAGCATTTTCTAAAAACGCACAAGGAATCTAACTTAAAATTTCCTTTCATGATAGTGCCCTTTGTGGTAAAGAACAAGTCTTGTTTACCTCAGATCCTAGCCTAACTCGGTGAATTCGGGTTTACACAGTTACAACGGAGGAAGTATGATCCGCATCAGATCATATCATAAAGAATATTGATGAGCAGAAAAGGCCCCTACGAGCATGAGCATGTTGAAGGATTTGATAAACTGGCTAATCTGGAAACTTGTGCAGATATAGAGGTCACTTTGCAGCATGATCAGACAAAACAAACAGAGTCTTCCCCCAACATATCCCAACATAGAAAACTTCTCCAAATTTGATTGTTAAAGCTCCAAAGATAAGTGTTTATAACAAGAGGAGTAGTTCAGAGGCACTGGGTGCCAGTATTCAGCAAAATATTCTCAAGAAAATGAAAGTCACACCATATTTGCAGATAGTGGAACTAGAAGAAGAATAACCTAAAGAGAAAGCGAGCATGGAGATGGTGGAAGGTGCAACCAATAATGAGGAGGTTGGTACAGGAAGCATGCCACAAAGTGAAAGTAGCTCAAGGGTTTTCAACAGCAAGAAACATATATTTATCAAGACACCTAGGGCAGTCTATCAATCCAAAGAGGACTTAATGAACCAGTATGTTGTGAAGGGGCGTATGGCCAATAGTGAAATAAGAGACTCGTTTCCCGAAGTAGAGAATATATCCCAGCATAAGGCTTCCATGTTCTCAGTCATGGATGTGGAAAGAAATATGTTTAATATAGCAATAGAAGATAATGATAAAGTGTCTAAAATCAAGATGCATTATGAGAATATTGGTTCCCCAGACAAAGTAAAGTTTCACAGGAATGTCAGTGACATGTTATATTTAGAATACCTAAGTTTGAGTCTGAAAGTTTTAAGATTGACAACACATGCACTCAAATTATATGGAAAATTGAAACAGGAAAAATCTTCCAGCAAAGTCTGGCAGACACAGGTCAAAAGGTTGGAATCTGAAGGGCCTCAAGGGGTAAAGGCTTCTTTGGATGAAAAATAGAAGATGATCCAAAGCCTAAAGAAGAAGTTGAAGATGCCCTCCACTGACCATCCCCAGAAAATAGAGCTAACTTCTTTAGAGAAAGAAAAAGAGACATTCAAACAAGAAGCACCGAATTACAAAGCTAAAGTGTTGCATCTAGAAAAAGAGAAAAATAATTGGTCACAAGCACATGTAGCAACATTAGATATGGTTGTTATTTTACCCTCTAATACAGAAGTTGGATCCAGCACTGATGGATTGGTTCAAGCTATGTCTCAAGTAAGTTTAAAGGCAGGTAAAATCAAGAGCCTTAAGGAAGTCTTAGAAAATATGAAACAAGAGATGAAAACAAAAGATGAAAAGATGGCTCAATTCCAAAGAGAGAATCAAGATTTGCAAGAAAGGGTAAATAAATTGAATACAAGGTTAAAAGGAAAGACATTGTTGCAAGGAGATAAACATGTGATCTAGGATGTTTTTGTTGTAGAGGATGCTAAGTTCAGGGTTTATCTGAATTTTATAAATGACAAAGACATCGTAGATATTACTGCTCAAAGCAGGTGTACTACAGTTAATGAGATATTGGCAAATAAAACCTCAGAATGGGCCCAGAATGCTATTGACTTTTTGAATTTTTTTCCCATCGCTGATCTTCAGACTTTTGGGGTAAAGGACAGAACTAGGTTGATTATCTGGATAAGGAGGATCATCGCTAAGGACAACTTGCTCAAATCAGTTCAAAACAAAGCTATGCAAATGGAGCACATTTTATAGGAATTTAGGGATACATTTGAATAATTGTTTATCAAGAGTCTCCCACCATTCTGGGATGGTAAAGGTAAATTATTCATTCAAGAAGAATACAATTCTCTCCTCCCTCGGTGCAGAATGGATCATTTGAAATTTGAAGGCATGGAAGAGAACCTGAAGGGACCCAGTTTGGTAGAGTATTTGGCCACAGACTTCGAGATTTTAAACCAATTAAGACAGTGAAGATTGGGCTGTCAATTATGTCCTACACTACATGCATTGACCTGGAGATTTTGATAAAGGAGATGATGGATTACAATATTCCTTCTGACTCACAGTGGAAGGAAATCGTGTGGCCGGGAAAAACGAAATGTAGTTTTCCCAGAACCAGTAAGTAACCTCTAGGTGTCACCAAACTAACAAGTTTGACAAAATATCAGGGCAAGACAGATGTCATAAAGGAAGCTGACCAATCAGAGAAATTCATCCCTATTTTTGAAACATCTTTTTGTTTAATCATTGTAAATCGGTTCATATACCAAGACTGTCAGTTGAAATTATTATAATCATTTTTAGAAGATGAAACGTTTCAGTTTCAGCCATTGTAATCGAATTGTATAAATACTGGGACATTTCAATGAACTAATGTTGGGAGAAGTGCAAGAGCACCTTTTTGGTTGTTTTGAACTCTATTATAATTTTCTGAAGCTGAAATAAATATATGTGCATAAGCTTTTGAAGTCTCTATGAAAAGATTCTAATGGTGGTGATATGAGTTTTGTCTTCCTTCATTGTATGTATTTCCTGTGATCTTTTATTCCATTTACATTTTTGTCTGCTTAAATTGAAAAATTAAAGGCCCAAAATTCGTCTTGTGATGCTCTTGGATTAAGCAATTTAAACTGTATATGTTTCTTCTTAGATAATTCAGAATTCATTTTCATAATGCTCTGATCCAGTTATTTGTTTCTCTTGCCTCTTACCACTCTGATTAAATTCAAGTTATAACTCTGATTCATTGAATCATTTAACCTTTATCTTCTAGAGAGTTATACCAGCAGATCATTGTTTTCATTCAATTTTAGAATTTTGACTCCATAGCCCTAAGTGTTCCTCCCCTTCCTTGCCAACAACTTTATTAAAAACCCCCAAAACAAACCAAATCTAGCCACTGATTATCCAAGAAATATCCAGTGACATGAGAGATCCCTCTCTGAGTTGAGAAGGCTAGTGCCTAGCTCTAAAGTAGGTTGAAACAGTTACCTCTATCGTTTGTCTATTCAGCCAGACAAAATTTACAGGGTGCTAACATTCTGGCGTCATTGTCGGGGATGAAACTGAAAAAGGCTTCCCTGGAAAAATGACTTAAAGCTTTAGTTTGATCCCTGAGGATGACAGTGGATCAAATACCTCATTGGATGAGATTATTCTTACCCTCACAACTCTGTTACTCAGAGACCATTTTCAATACATCGTGTGAGATATAAATCCTGGCTCCTGAGAGAACTCACACCAGGAGCAACCCAGAGCCATAAGCTGCAATCCCCGTGTCTGACCCTGAAAAGCTTGTGCGTAAAAGAAAAGAAAAGCTAGTAACCCCAGTGTTGCGTCTAGACTGATATTTTTCCTTTCCCAAGGACGGAATGACTAGCATTGAATACCTTGAGTTTGACGTGAAATTTGAACAATCCCTATTCAAAACTAAATCTGAATCTCATTTAAGAGAGATCATCTTTAACGAAAAGAGATTCCAAGATCTTATTTTAGCCACATCTTCTAGACCTATAATGACCCCTTCTCAGAACCAACAACCACTCCAACCCCTCACATCATCTATGGCAACCATATTTTCTCCCCTCATACTACCTGCTCAACTACATGATTTACCTCAAGACTACAACCTAAGGATCAAATTGTATGATGTTGAAGGTAACATATCAGCCCAAAAGCATCTAGACTGGTTTAATGATTTCATAGACTTGGAAGAGGTGGACTTCGAAGATGTGAAAATGAGGTTGTTTACACAAAGTCTTGTAGGAGAAGTGAGGAAGTTGTTCAGATCCCTTCCACCAACTAGTATAGTATATTTCAAAGCCTTTGAAACCATCTTCCTTGCAAAATGGGGAGATACGAAAAATCCCCTTCAGTTGTTGACCCAGTACAACAACATGAAGAGATCGTCTAACGAAACAGTGCAGGATTTTTCAACCAGATTCATGAAAGTCTATAATTTGATTCTCACTGAGGTAAAACCCCCCCTAAATCTACTCAGCTCAGACATGTTGATTCTTTTGAAAGTGATTTTTCTTTATTATTGAGGGAACGAAGATCTRCCACATTAGATGATATGATGACCAGTGCCATAGAAGTTGAAGTAAACCTAATGGCATAAGGAAATATTAAAGATAACTCTGGAAGGGAAATAAATAAAACTCAATATAAAGCATAGCCTTCAACATCACAAACATCRGAAGAAAGGTTTGAAGCAATGGTGAGAAACATGGAGAGAATGATGGAAAGAATGGCTTTGGGAAATCGAGCTAACCCTAGAGGATAGGATGATRGTCCACCCAGAAATYYGAGGAGACTAAAAATTCCATAGATTAGACAAAGAGAGCAAAGGAACTAGGGAAATCAARCAGAWCAGGCAAATCAGGGAAATCAAGTAKATCATGCAAATCAGGGAAATTAGGGAAATCAAGGAAACCAAGGAAATGAGGGGGAACRACAAATAAGGCCTCCTTTTCAAAATAATTATGTGAATGAGGATTATGATGGATATTTTGAAAAAAACATGAACTATTGTGATGATAAAGAAAAAGAGGTATTTTTGACCAGAGAAGAACACGACCAATTCATAGATGCAAGTGAGATCATTTTGCAAGATGAGGAGGAAAGGGTAACAATAGAAAGGGAAAATTATGAGGCAGGATTGCAAAATGCCATCATGCAATTCCAAAGATAGTATAACCTTTGAAATCAAAAGGTACCTCCAAATCCTCTAAAGGGAAATCCCACCAAAGAATCTTAGAATAACATACCTTCTTCAAGTCATCCCAAGAAAGATTCAGCTACAAAATATTTAGCTGCAAAGGACTCTACTGAGAAATATTCTATTGCAAAGGGTATTGTGGAAAAGGGAAAGAAGAAAGAAGAACCACAGAAGAAACTATTGGAGACAAGGAAAGAAACAGTCACCAAAGAGGTAGAGAAAACATCGTCTTCCTTTAATTTTGAAAGCGAGATAGCCAAGATCAAAATTTAGGTACCATTTAATGAATTGATTAAGAATAGTGATTACAGAAATTAGATCATCAAGATGCTTAATATGGGACAAACCTCTGATACCCTGAACATACAATATGATCACACAACCATCTTATTTGGGCCAAGGGTAGAAGAAAGCAGTGAAAACGAAGAAGTTCCTCTTTTTTATGTTAGTTTGAAAATCCATGACACGATTCTACACAATGCTATGTTGGATTCTGGAGCATCTCACAAACTTATGCCCAAAGTGGTCATGGGCTAAATAGGCCTCGATGTCACAAGACCTTATAAATATCTATTCTCTTTTGATTCAAGAAAAGTGAAATGCCTTGGCATGATCAAGGATCCGGTGGTGTTTTTGGCACAAATCCCAGCAAATAATATGATTATGGATGTAGTGGAAGTTGATATCCCTCCAAAATTTGGAATGTTGTTGTCCAGATCATGGGCTGCAAAATTGAAAGGAACTCTCCAGATGGACATGTCATATGCTACTATTCCTGTCTTTGGTCAAGGCAGAAGATTGTATAGAGAGTTTTTTCTTAAATATATGGCCAGCAACAAATCACAGCCTAACAATCATCCTATCTATTCAATGGAAACTGAGTTGGGGTCTTCCATTTTCTTCAATGACCTGTGTTTCAAAGAGAAGGAAACAAAAACTAGTATGGTTGACAAAGACAAGTCTGACGGGAAGATGGAGGAATTTTAAGAACATCGGGATGATGTGGAGGATTATATATAGAGAATGAATTTCGATGGAGTTGACTGCAGAGAAGGACTTGTAGCTGGTGTATGGATCAATCACCCCAAAGGAGATTCAAAATTATGTTCCTACAAACTTGTATTTGAATGCACTAATAACATGGATGAATATGAAGCATTAATATTGGGGTTGAAATTTTTAGAAGAGCAGGCTTCCAAAATAATTTTTGTACATGGAGACTCTAAGCTAATTATAAATCAAATCAAAGGCATCTACCAAGAAAAACAACCTAGATTGAGGGCTTATAGGAATATGGTACTATACCTCCTTGAGAAATTTCTAGAATGTAATCTTTCAACAATTCCAAGAGAACAAAATCAGGTTTCTGATGCCTTGGCTACTTCAGCAACAATTTTCAAAGTTCCAATTTTCCCTGAAAAATGTTACAAGGTTGAGGTCAAGTACAAGCCAGCAGTACTAGACAATATGAAGCACTCGCAAGTCTTTGAAGATGACAAACAGATAGAAATATTCCTCAAGATGGAGAATGAATTTGAGAATTTGAACATTGATGATGAATACTATGATGATGAAGTGGATGCAACCACTTTCACAAAAGAAGGGTATTTTGACAATCAGATTGTTGGCAGAGATATCGTTCAGCTAAAAAGCAACATCATCCCCAAAGGTTTGATCCCATTGGAAAAAAAAATTGATAACAATGATGTGGTGAGAAGTCCGAAGATTACAGTAAATGAAGGGGATGTGGAATATTGAAATATTGGGACTCCATAGGATCCAAAGATCGTGAAGCTGTCTAGAAAAATCGGTCCTGAAGTAAAAAAAAGGTATGTCAAATTAATGAAATAATTCCCTGATGATCTGAACTTTTATGATACCAGTATAATCCAGTATGTTATCCCAATAAAGGAAGATCACAAACCATTCAAACATAAATTGAGAAGGACAAACCCTCTGTTGTTTCCTTTAATAGAGAAAGAAGAGAAAAAAATATTTGAAGAAAAAATCATAGTGTCCCTAAGGTTTTCCAAATGGGTAGTGAATATGGTACCAGTCAGAAAAAAGAGTGGAGAAATTAGTTTGTGCATAGATTTCAGGAATCTGAATAAGGTGTCTCTAAAAGACAACTACCCATTGCCTAAAATGAATCACATTTTACATAAGGTAGTGGGCTCTCAAAAGATGTCAATGTTAGATGGTTTCTCTAGATACAATCAGATTATGGTGCAGCTTGATGATCAGGAAAAGACAACGTTTACCACACCATGGGGAACATTCATGTGTGCAAAAATGTTGCTTGGGCTTATGAATGCAGGGGAAACATTTAAAAGAGATATGGACATATATTTTGCTGATGAAAAGGAAAAATTAATTGTTATGTACCTTGATGACATCATTGTGTATTCTGCCTCAAACGAGGAACACCTCAAGCATCTCATAAGGGCATTTGAAAAATGCAGGAAATTTGGTATATCATTGAATCCTAAAAAGTCAAATTTTGCAATGGAAGAAGGAAAGATCCTAGGACACATTATTTCAAAAGAAGGGATAAAGGTAGACCCCAGGATAATTGAGGGGATATTGAAAATTGGCATACCCAGAAGAAAAATGGAGGTACAATCTTTCCTGGGCAAAGTGAATTTTATGAGGAGATTCATCCCAAATTTGGTTGAAATCATAAAACATATTACCAACATGCTCAAGAAGGGAAATGAAATAAAGTGGATTCTTAAGGCTAGAAAATATTTTCAATACATCAAGTTGGCCTTGACCAAAGCTCATGTATTGGCTAGTCCCAATTTTGAAAAATCTTTCATATTATTCTCTTTCGCTTCAGAACACACGATTGTTGGTGTTTTACTCCAGAAAGATGACCAAAATTTTGAGAAACCCATAGCATACTACAACAAGACATTAAGAGATTCCCCTTTGAAGTATGACATCATGGAGAAGCAAGCATATGCTTTAGTCAAGGCATTGAAAGAATTTAGGGTTTACATCCTACATTCCCATCCCACTTCTTATGTTCCCAGCAGCTCAGTGAAAGACATCTTAACACAGCCCGATCCTGAAGGAAAGAGGGGAAAATGGATAGTAGTACTGTTAGAATATGACCTGAAGATTAAACCCACCAAGTTGATCAAAGGACAAGAGCTTGCTAAGATGATGGCACAAACAAACCGTGAACTCTTGGGAATAAGCTTCATTGCAGATCTATTAGACAATACAACAGAAGAAGAAAAGGCAACTCCACAAATATCCCAAAAATTTCTTGAATGTACATGTTATGCAGATATCATCTTTGTGTTGAAACATTTGCAAGCTCCTCCTTAATTTAGTAAAACAAAAGCCAGATTCTTGAAACTGAAGGTAGCAAAAAAATTTATAGTGAATGAATCGTTGTATTGGAAGGATCCAGGGGGGATTTTATTGAGTTGTTTGATAGAAGGAGAAGAAGAGAAAACTATCAGAGAGTTCCATAAGGGTGACTATGGAGGTCATCATTATTGGAAGACAACTGTGCATACAATTTTGAGGGTTGGATTTTATTGGCCTGGAATTTTTCCCAACGTTTATAAAGAGGTTTCAAAGTTCCATGAAGGTCATATTTTCGATGGAAAGGGAAAATTACAGCCTCTTCCTTTAAATCCCATTTTAGTGGAAGCTCCTTTTAGATAGTGGGGACTCAATTTTATAGGGGAAATACATCCACAATCCTCAGCCCAACACAAATGGATCCTGACAACGAAAGATGATTTCACTAAGTGGATTGAGGTAGTTCCCACCAGGTAGGCAACAGATGATGTCATCATTCAATTTTTAGAAGAAAATATTCTGTCTAGATTCAGATGCCTGAAAAAAATCACAACTGACAATGCAACGACTTTCAAATCCAAGAAAATAGAAAAAAATTGCAGAGATTACAATATTACCCTTGGTAATTCTACATCATACTATCCTCAAGGAAATGGATTGGCTGAATCTTCAAACAAAATCTTAGTCAGAATCATCAAGAAACTGTTGCAAGAAAATAAAAGGGCCAGGCACAAAAAGCTCATCCATGCGTTATGAGCTGACAGAATATCTCCGAAGATATCCATAGCCACATCCCCTTTTCATATTGTTTATGGAACGAAGGTTATTTTTCCTACTACATTAGGATTTCTAGTGATGAAACTATTATAGGAGCAGGAGGCGGAAGAAGACGCCAATCAGAGAAGAAATGATGAACTAATCAACGTACAACAAACCAGGGAAAAGGCTTCCAATAATACTCAGCTGCATCAATATAAGATCAAAGAATCTTTTGACATATGTACCAAGTTAGATGATTTTGAATTGGGAGTCTTGGTATTGAAATGGGATGCTAGAAACGAAAATAAGGGAAAGCACGGGAAGTTTGATCATCTGTGGGTGGGCCCGTTCAAAATTGCAACATACGGTGCAAGTAACACCTACATACTACAAGAGAATAATGGATACCTCGTTCAAGGAGGGTGTTTGAATGGAAGGTTCCTCAAGAATTATATCGTTTAAACATCATCACCCCTTCCATTCATTGTACATAAATGTTTGATGTTTTTCTTTCCGCATGAAGAAGTTGGAATAAAAGAAGCATAGTTAAAGCTTGAGGTGAAGGCCCTAAGCTCTATTGGGTTGATTTTGAGTTTTGAATAAAGACCAGTAGATTCAGATCACACGAATAGATTACAACCCAATAGGTAGGCACTTAGTCTATAGTTCTTTGCTACCTCGTAGGGAGGATAGCATCCCCATTTGGAGCCTATGTTATCACCATAACAATTTTTAGATAGAATCCAAGTCTCAAACATTTAGCGAGGAGCTACATCGGGATGGAGGCATGATATTTTGGAGGACAGGGTAACATATGGTAGAATATGGATAAATCTAGAGAAGATGCGAAGGTGATAGGGATCAGTGTATCATAGATCTTGAAGTGGCCTAGATCGACGGCCAGAACATATATCGGGTGACGAAGTAACACGGAAGATAATTGTTAGAGGTTGGGTCGGGGAAAATACCATGGTTTCATTCCGTGGATGCGTGGCACCCTCAGAGGCATATCGGGGCAAAAACCAATGTACCCAAAACCATTTTTTCCAGCCCCCGATATCAAAAGTTGATGAGACCCGGTGGACTGTAGATCTTGGAACGACCCAAATCGACGACCAAGACACATATCGGGCAATGAAGTGGCACAAAAGATAATTGTTAGAGGGTGGGTCAAAGAAAATACCATGGTTTTGTTCTGTGGATGTGTGGCACCATCAAAGGCATATCAGGGCGAAAAGCGATCTACCTAAAACCATTTTTTCCAACCCCCGATATCGAAAAACGCATATAAAAAGAGGGGCCCAGGTCATTATTCTATAATATTTCAAAACAATCGAATGTTGAAAAGTGGTGCAAACCCTCCATTCGAATTTAAATCTTAGTAGTGAACCAGATTTGAGCATTATCCTCTGATTCACAGGTATTTTTTATTATGTCCACGAACCTATTGTTTCATCCATAACAGAGCAAGATCTCACCTCAAAGAAGCCTTAATTGACAAGGACTTCGATATATTTGACACAGAATTAGCAGTCTCACATGTTTCCATGTCCAAATCCAATTTAATAGACAATGTTGGAAAACGAATACCCGTCCTCGAAGCAGCCCAAGCTTCCATTACCCCTTACGTCAAAGAAGTCATTTTCCCTTTCCCAGAGTTCGTAAGATTGTGTGTTGAACAATATTCGCAAGAAGAAAAGGTCATTTTAAATAGGTTAGGGTCGTAGGTATTATGCGAAGTAGATAGTTCGTCAATTCGACACACCCTTAGTATACCAGAGTCTTCCCCCATAGTGTTAGATCCCTTTGAGGAAGAGAAAATGATCACAGTCTATAGAGAATGTCCCTCATAAGTAAAAACCTTGTTTATGCAAACCATTGTTAAACCTGAACACCATTCTGAGAGTCTATCTTTTCCTATCAATGTAAGCATCATGATTATTGAGGTCCAGTGGGCTTGTTCCCTGCTTAGTCAAATTTGAGGATTGGATAATGACAAGTTTGTAGTAGAAGTCATGTTGGGTTTCCTGTTGACCTTTTTTATGTCAGAGTTTAGTCAGTTGGTTTGTATAATTTTTGAAAAGTTCATCGCTAACAATATGCACCAACAGTTGGTAAATTTCAATTCACTGAGACACTTTAGGTACTACACGCATTTGCTGAGGATGTTCCTGGAATTGAATAAGAACAAATTCCCTAAAGTTGCATTCATCTCAACCAAGTGCAAAAGGATAACCATGCTTATTTTCATAAACAATATCATGTCCGGGGTTTACAGTCTCATCTTTGGCACAAACCTGCCAAGGGTTTTGGAAGAAATGAAAATCTCCTTGCAACCAAATCCAGAGATCAAGGTGGGACATTAGATGTTGTTCATACAATCTATTGTGATTTGGGTATATGGCTATCAAGAAGGACCTTACCTTTTACCAATATTTTTGACTCCCAGAGTCTTTTCTTTAGAGTTCATCAGACAAGGGATCATTTCAGAGATAGATCATTTTATGAAAACGCACAAGGCATCTAACTTAAAATTTCCTTTCATTATAGGGCCTTTTGTGGTAAAGAACAGGTCCTATTTACCTCAAATCCAAGCCAAACTCGGTGAATTCGGGTTTACAGAGTTACAAGGGAGGAAGTATGATCCGCATTAAATCGTATCAAAGATAATATTGATGAGTAGACAAGGCCCCTACAAGCATGAGCATGTTGAAGGATTTGATAAATTGGCTAATCTAGAAACCTGTGTAGATATGGAGGTCACTTTGCAGCATGATCAGACAAAACAAGTAGAGTCTGCTCCCCAACAAATCTAGACACAAAAAACTTCTCCAAAGTTGATTTTTAAAGCTCGAAATATGAGAGTTGATAACAAGAGGAGAAGTTCAGAGGCACTGGGTGCCAGTATTCGGAAAAATATTCTCAAGAAAATGAAAGTCACACCATCTTCGCAGATAGTGGACCTGGAAGAAGAAGAACCTAAAGAGAAAGAGATCATGGAGATGGTGGAAAGTGAAACCAAGAACGAAGAGGCTGGTACAGGAAGCATGCCACAAAGTGAAAGAAGCTCAAGGGTTTTCAGCAGCAAGAAACATATATTTAGCAAGAAACCTGGGGAAGTCTATCAATCCAAAGAGGACTTAATGAACCAGTATGTTGTGAAGGGAAGTATGGCCAATAGTGAAATAAGAGACTTGTTTCCCGAAGTAGAGAATATCTCCCAGCATAAGTCTTCCCCATTCTCAGTCAGGGATGTGGAAAGAAAGACGTTTAATATAGCAATAGTAGATGATAATAAAGTGTCTGAAATCAAGATGCATTATGAGAATATTGGTGCCCTAGACAAAGTAAAGTTTCACAGGAATGCCAGTGAAATTCTATATTCAGACTACCTAAGTTTGAGTCCGAAAGTTTCAAGATTGACAACACATGAACTCAAATTAGATGGACAATTGAAACAAGAAAAAGCATCCAGCAAATCCTGACAAACAAAGGTCAAAATTTTGGAATCTGAAGGCCCTCAAGGGGTAAAGGCTTCTTTGGATGAAAAAGATAAGATGATACAAAGCTTAAAGAAGAAGTTGAAGATGCCCTCCACTGACCATCCACAGAAAATAGAGCTAACTTATCTATACCAAGAAATAGGGACATTCAGACAAGAAGCACTGAATTACAAAGCTAAAGTGTTGCAACTAGAAAAAGAGAAAGAGAATTGGTCATAAGCACAGGTAGCAACATCAGATATGGTTGTTATTTTACCCTCTAATACAGAAGCTGGATCTAGCACTGATGGATTGGTTCAAGCTATGTCCCGAGTAAATTTAAAGTTAGGGGAAATCAAGAGCCTTAAGGAAGTCTTAGAAAAGATGAAACAAGAGATGAAAAGATGGCTCAATTCCAAAGAGACAATCAAGATTTGAAAGAAAGGGTAAATAAATTGAAGAACAGGTTAAAAGGAAAGATAATGTTGTAAGGATCTAAACATGTGATCTAGGATGCTATTGTTGCAGAGGATTCTAAGTTCAGGGTTTATCTAAATTTTATAAATGACAAAGACGGCGTAGTTATTACTGCCCGAAGCAGGTGTATTGTGGTTAATGAGACATTGGCAAAGAAACCCTCAGAATGGGCCTAGAACATTATTGATTCGTTGAATTCTATGTCCATTGCTAATCTTTAGACTATTGGGGTAAAGGACAGATCTGTATTGATCATCTGGGCCAAGAGGAACATCGCTAAGCACAACTTGCTCAAATCGGTTCAAAACAAAGCTATGCAAATGGAGCACAGTTTACAGGAGTTTAGGGATACATTTAAATAATTGTTTATCAAGGGCCTCCCACCATTATGGGATGGTAAAGGTAAATTATACAATCAATATGAATACAATTCTCTCCTCACTCAGTGCAGAATGGATCATTCAAAATTTGAAGGCATGGAAGAGAACCTGAAGAGACCCAGTTTGGTAGAGTATTTGGGCACAGACTTCGAGATTTTAAACTAGTTCAAGATAGTGAAGATCAGGCTTCTGATTATGTCATATGCTACGTGCATTGACTTGGAGATTTTGATAAAAGAGATGGTGGATTATGAGATTCCTTTTGACTCATAGTGGAAGGAAATCATGCGGCTGGGAAAAATGAAATGTAGTTTTCCTAGAACCAGTAAGTAACCTGCAGGTGTCACCAAACCAGCAAGTTCGACAGAAGATCGGGGCAAGACAGATGTCATAAATTAAGCTGAGCAATCAGAGAAATTCGTCCCTAGTTTTGAAATGTCTTTGTGTTTAATCATTGTAAATTGGTTCATATACCGATACTGTCAGTTGAAATTATTATAATTAGTTTTAGAAGATGAAACGTTTCATTTTCATCCATTGTAATCGAATTGTATAAATACTGGGAAATTTGAATGAATTAATGTTGACAGAAGTTCAAGAGCATCTTTTTGGTTGTTTCGAACTCTATTGTAATTTTATGAAGATGAATTGAATATATATGAAGAAGCTTTTGAAGTCTCTATGAAAAGATTCTAATGGTGGTGATATGAGTTTTGTCTTCCTTCATTGTATGTATTTCCTGTGATCTTTTATTCCATTTACATTTTCGTCTGTATAAATTGGAAAATTAAAGGCCCAGAATTTGTCTTGTGACACTCTTGGCTTAAGAAATTTAGACTGTGTATGTTTCTTATTAACTAATTCAAAATTCATTTCCATAATGCTTTGATGCAGTTATTTGTTTCTCTTTCCTCTTACCACTCTGATTAAATTCAAGTTATAACTCATATTTGTTTCCTCCTTTAGCCTTTATCCTCTGGAGAGTTCTATCGTTTGATCATTGTTTTCATTCAATTCCAGAATTTTGACTCCATAGCCCTGAGTGTTCCTCCCCTTCCTTGCCAGCAACTTTATTAAAAACCACCAATACAAACCAAATCTAGCCATTGATTATGCAAGAAATATCCAGTGACATGAGAGATCCCTCTCTGAGTTGAGAAGGCTAGTGCATAGCTCTAAAGTAGGTTGAAACAATTACCTCTGTCATTTGTCTATTCAACTAGACAAAATTTACAGGGTGCTAACACTCACATCGCTACTTTGAGCCTTCCAGGTCTCACAATTGGATTATGAGTATGGTTTTTTTCCACTCAGTTAATTATAAATGCAACAAGTGCTTCGGTTGTAAGCACTTCCTCCCAAGAGAATCAACTTCATATTGACCCATCATCGTCTTCACCAGTAATATCACCTTCGCCTTCTTCACTTGCAAGGTATTCTTCAATTTCATCTTCTTCACCGAGTGAAATATTTGAAGCTAATAACCTAGTGGATAAGAAGAAGAAGGAAAGGAATATTAAGAAGAAGAAAAATAAGCAAGGGTCCAAACTTCCAACGACTTCCAAATATGTTGGAAAACCACTAGTTATTGATAATCATGTTGGGAGTGTTGATGATACCAAGATCACCCAAACAAATCGTAAGCCCAATTACCCTTACAGGCTTTGTAAGGGTAGCCATCTTCTTAAGGATTTCCCTGGTCTATCCAAGGTTATATAAGCATGGTCTACACACCCTCACCATCCCATGTCGTCAGCCTTTGAACAACATGCTAATAATCTCCCATCAACTAGTCAGGATACCATTGGGAAGAAGAAAAGTAGATTCAAGTTCCCATGTATGTTATGTAGAGGGAGTCAAGCCTCGAAATTACTGGAAGACGTGACTATTTCCCAACCTCAACTTCCAGATTATTATCGCAAGCTTACTCTCGACCCACCTATAGTTGATGGAATGATCAATCTGTTCCCTTCATCAGTTAGTCTGGTTGATCATGTAGTCAATTTGGTCACATCCTTAGTTGAACCAGTTCACAAATTGGTCACTCTGATCCCATCCTCGGTTGATCCCCCTCTCTCGTTAGAGAGTGAAACCCAACCGGGCAATCCCTTTCCACCCGTCGACCCCATTCTCCCCTTGGAGAATGTGACTCAAGTGGCTGATCTGATCTCATCATCGATCGATCCTACTCCGTCGCTAGAGAGTAAACCCGATACTGCCCATGTTTTTATCATTGATACAAAATCTACCATGTTAGGGGGCATTCCTCCTTCTCCCGTGGAACCCCCTCCAAGTAATGAGGCCATCCTTTTTTATTGGGGTGTGCTAACTGGACCTTGTCTTCCCTCTCACATTCCTTTCAATATTATAGTACAGGTTTGTGGCCGGGATGTTACTCAAACATTGATAGACAAAGGTGCGTCTGTTAGTATTTTGTCCTCTGTTTCTTGGAAATATTTGGGTTATCCTCAGCTTGTGTTGGTTACACAGAATCTGTTAGCTTTTAATAGAAGAACCAGTCACCCTTTAGGAGTCCTTCCTCAGTTTCCCATAACTTTGGGAGGGAAAAATGACTTTATTGATGTTATGGTAGTCCAAGACCCCTTGGATTTCAATTTTCTCCTTGGGTGAGATTATGTCTATGCCATGAAAGCTATCGTGTCCACTCTTTTTCATGTGATATCTTTCCCTTACGATGGATGAATTGTGACTATTGATCAACTTTCGTTCGTTGTCCCTGACTTGACCATAAACTCGATGACCTCCCTAAACGGTTCTTATATGTAGATGGTATTGCCCCGGCCACAAGTTTATTATGTGGCATTGTCTTCCATGCCTTTGTTAGCATGTTTACAAGAAGAGCGTGCTTGTCATTGATGGCAAGAAAAACAGCAACAATGACAAATAGGAAGGCAAGGAAGATCAACAAACAGGCAGGCAAGGAAGAACAACAGCGATCGAATGGCAAGATCAGCAGTGTAAGCTCAGAAGGAGGAAAATAGTCAAAGCACGACAAAGGTTTTCAGAGTTTCACAGATCGAGAAATCCAAAGGAAAGAGGTTTAAACTCACGGTATGCGAAATCAGGATAACAATCTTGACAGCTTATTCAAGAAGGACGCTTGGTGAACGAAAAAGGTTTTGTTTCAGAGTTTCGTAAATCAAGAAATCCAAAGGAAAGAGGTTCAAACTCACGATATGCGAGATCATGAAAAGATCTGGACCGTCAGATCACCAAGGATTGTGGACCGTTTGATCAGGCATGAAGAAGGCTTGTGAAGTGGCGAAATAGCGATAAGATCTAGGCCGTCATATCTGGAGTAATTACGAAGGACCATTAGCCATTAGATATGGTGAAGTTGCAAGGCGGATAAGACCAAGAGTCATCCAACTCTCCAAAACTGTGAAGGAATCCTGGCTGTCCATCGAGGGTAGTCATGGACCATTGGATCCAGAGGACACATGGTGAAAGATCATCATTTTGCTGACTGGAAAGTCAAAGGAGTGAAGTGCTCATTTAATTGGCGAGTGGTCATATCTCGTGGTCACTTTTTCAAGAGCTAGAGAAGCCAAGCCCTATTTCAGAGTTCGTGACATGGAGATTCAAGAGGACTCATCACAGAATACCCGAGATGTGAAAGTGTGAAATGTGTTCTCGAATAAGGTTGTGGTCACAGCCAGTGGTTACATCTGCGGAAGATAGAGGAAGGAGCTAGCGGTGTTAAGCTCCATCTCGGAGTCTCAATGCTCGCGACTTGGAGCATCAAGACCCTTCATAACAGGAATCACAATATGTGAGGTCGCAATGAGATATGGACCATTGGATCATTAGAGATCTCAACCATTGCTCAGGCTTGATGAAGTTCATAAGTTCATGAAACATGAAGTGCCTTTTGGTGCAGCCTGTGGTCACCGCTGGTGGTCATGTGAAGGGAAGAAGCTACCAGATTTAAGGTCCACCTCGGAGTCTCGACAATCACAACTTGGAGCATCAAGACTCTTCATCACAGGAATCGCGATATGCAAGATCGTGAAGAGATTTGGATCATCGGATCATCAAAGATCTCGACCGTTGATCAGGCTCGATGAATTTTATAAGTTCGTGAAATATGAAGCACCTTTTGGCACAACCTGTGGTCACAGTCGGTGATCACATGAGGGGAAGAAGCTAGTGGTGCTAAGATACATCTCAGAGACTTGGTGATTGTGACTTGGAGTGTTAAGATCTTCTATCACAGGAATGTCGAGATGTAGGATCATGAAATTAAAACTTTGTTTAGCACTCGGTCACAACCAGTGGGCATATGAACTAAACGCAAGACCCTACGAACTCCATCCAACACTGTAGGTGAATTTAAGTATGATCAAAGGGATATTGTTTCTCTTCACAGTTAATCGATCAATGGTGATTCAGTTGTTGAATTGGTCTTTAGAGGTTCACAGTGTAACTGCTAGAAACCATTGATGGTTTCTTCCAAAGGACTCGAAGAGACTTCTGTGTGATTTCCAGAGGAGCTGAAGAGCCTCTAGGAATATGCCAGTGGAATGAAGACTGTTTGTAGAGGCAATTGACAGATGTATCTAACTGCCAGAGAACTTGAAGAGTTGTCATGATGAACAGGTAGATTACTCGACATGAGAGAGCATGCAGAAGCATGGTGGGACAACATGCACAAGAGGCACAGAGACTATAAGTATGCAGAATAGAGAAGAGATGTGTGTTGTTGTTGTTGAGAGGGATTCAGAAGTGTAGAAGGAGGAGTGTACAATAGCTTAAATATAGAAAAGGGGAATGGATCATGGAATGGACATGGCGCAGAGAGCATAATAGGAAGAAGCACAAAAAGTGCAAGGAATGTGTGGAGCAAGACAGTAAGACACTAAAGGAAGGCTAAGTTTCTCTTGTAGAGAAAAACAGAAGATCATAAATCCCAAGAAGATGCAGACAGAGAGACATTGATATAGGAGAGCAGAGTAGCTTAATAGAACAGTGATAATTCTGGTAAGCCAATCATAAATATTGTATCATTGTGATAAGTTTCATTAGCAAAAATTTATATTCCAGGGTGGTAGGGAGGTTCTAGGGAGGACTGTTGTCCTCAAAGGTTCAAGTGGGTGCTTGAACATAGGGAGTTGTAGCTTCCTTCTAGTTGGTGCTAGAGAAACCATGGAGTTGGTGTTTCCTTCTAGTTGGTGCTAGAGAAACTGGGGAGTTGGTGCTTCCTTCTAGTTGATGCTAGAAAAACCAGGGAGTTGGTGCTTCCTTCTAGTTGGTGCTCTCATCAAGTAGTAGCTTGCAAAACAAAGGTTGTAGCCTCATTATGAGTTGGTTCTCATATGTATGATAATGTAAATAATGTAAAGATTACTTATCATATAAAGAAGAAGAGGTTTTTACCCTGTATGTGTTTCCTCAGGAAATATCTGTCTCTGTGTATCTCATATGTGTGGTTGATGTTGAATTTTCTATTGCTTACTTCCTTGCATTATTGTGACTGTCATTAAATGTTGTGTAAAGAGTTTAAAATAAGCATAATTTTTTAAGCTCAGTAACAATTGATTCACCCTGTCTCTCAGTTGTCCAACAATTGGTATCAGAGATGGCCCCTTTTATCTAAGGGTATATCCTAGAGCTTAAACATGTCAATCCATGAAGGAAATTCAACCAATAAGGCCCCTCTGTTCAATGGAACAAAATTTGCCTTCTGGAAAGTTAGAATGAGAACCTACATAATGGCTTTAGGTGCAGATGTCTGGGATGTGGTAGATATTGGTTATGTAAAGCCAATTGTACTAGCTAATAAGGATGACAAGCTAGAATTTAGCTTCAATGCTAAGGCTATGAATTCTATCTTGAGTGGGCTTGCAAAAGCAGAATTTGTAAAAGTTATGCACCTAGGAATTGCCAAAGAAATGTGGGACAAACTCATTAGCAGTTATGAAGGTAATGAGAAGGTAAAGGATGCCAAGCTTCAAACCTACAGAATACAGTTTGAACAGATGAAGATGAAGGAATATGAAACTATTGGAAAATACTTTATGAGAGTAGAAGAAATGGTAAATGCAATGAAAGCACTTGGTGAGAAAATTGAGGAACCTTCTTTAGTTCAGAAAATTTTGAGATCTCTACCAGACAGGTTTAACCCGAAGGTCTCTGCTATTGAAGAAATTAATGATCTAAAAACCTTGGAGTTTGATCAACTTCTAGGAACATTGACTTCATATGAAATGAGAATAGTTTAAGATAAACCCACCTCTAGAGAAGCATCATTTAATGCAAACAAGAATGAGGATTCGGAGCCTGATGAAATTGAAGAAAAATTTGTGAAGAGACTGAAGAAGGGATCAGGAAAATAAAAAGGTAAACTGCCTTTCAAATTCTTCAACTATGGTAGGATAGGTCATTTTGCAAATAAATTTCCCCACAAAATAAAGGATCAAACATCTGATGATGAGGAGAAGCACAAACATAGAAATTTCTTTAAAAAGAATAACTTTAAGAAGAAAATTCTTTGTGTAAACAATGATGATGATCCTTCAGATGATGAAGACAATGACTCCACTATTGAATATAAACTAAATGAGTTCATGCTTATGTCCAAAGAGGAATATGATAATATAAGCACAGGAAGTGATGCTAATGAAGAAGAAGTTGTGGTTGACATGGAAGGAGAACTGATTAGTGCACTGGAAGAGATTGACAGACTAAGAATTAAGAACATAAAGCAAAGACAATTGTTGATACAGTTCGAGAAAGATAGTAAAGAACCTGATGAAGACCTTGTCCTACTAAAAGTGGAATTAGAAGAGGCAAAGAAAATCGAAGACATTCTGAAACGATAGTTATCAGAAAAGAAGGCAAGATGTAAAGCCTTAGAACAAGAAGTAGTGGAAACTAGGAAAGAGATGGAGAAGTTTCAATCCTTGTATAATCAGAATTTGTCAAGTATCAAAGCCTTAGAAGGATTAGCCACCATTATGAATTAGCAAAGGAATCCAAAGCCGAAAACTAGTTTGGGTTATGAAGAGGGATCAAGTAGTGATAAGCCAAGAAATGAAGAACCCATCAAGTTTGTCAAATCTACAACCAATGACAACAACAAACCTACAGAAACAAAGGAAGACAATCAGTCGCCCAGGACGAGTAAAGAAAAAGGTGCCAGGACTAAATCTGTGGAACAAATAAATAATGCACTCCTTGTTGAAAGATGTCATCGGCATAGAAGAAATCGATTTTCTCAAAGAAGACAACCATTTTCCAGGTACAAAGAATTTTTCTATGGTTATTGTTTCTATTGTTTTAACTTTGGTCACAAAGTTGTAAATTGTTCCTTAAGACTTAGACATGAGCAATTAAGATTTCAAAGGAATAAATACTTGCCACAACAAAGAATGATATAGCCAAGTAACAAACCTTCAAAGATTGCAAATTTCCAAATTAGTTTTAGAGACATGCAACTAAGGAGGTCAGGAAATAATCAACAGTCAATAAGTAGACAACACTGCAACAATAATTTTGACGTATTGAACAATGATATTGAATGCTACATCTATCATAACTACGGACATAAATCTATTGACTGTCGATTAAGGAACTATGAATCAGACTTGAAAGAAAGTGACAAGTGTGGATTAGTGTTGTCATCTCAAAGAAAAATGAACCCTTGGTATATAGATAGTGGATGCTCCAAACATATGACGCGAGGCAAAGGTAAGTTTATATCTCTAAGTGAAAGAAAATTAGGAAACGTAACCTTTGTAAATGATGCTTCTGGTAAAATAAAGGGTAAAGGGATGGTGAGTTTAAGTAATGGAAAAGGAAAAGCCCAAGATGTTCTACTTGTAGATGGGCTGAAACATAATATGCTTAGTGTAATTCAAATGTGTGACAGAGGATGTGAAGTGGTGTTCACGTCCAAGGACTGCAAGATAAATTCTGTAAACTCAGGACAAGTGGTGTCCAAAGGAATAAGGACAAAAAATAATATATATGTGCTGAAAGAAAATAGAGAAGAGTGTCATCTAAGCAAACATAATGAAAGATGGTTATGGCATAGGGGACTTGGACATCTAAAATTTGACCACTTAATCAAGCTCAAAAATATTGAGGCAGTAAAAGATATTCTAGGAATATCAAAACCCCAAGATTCTATGTGTAAACCCTGCCAAGTAGGAAAACTAACCAGGACAGCGTTTAAGGCCAAGAGATTTACTTCAACAGAGAAACCACTCCAACTAGTTCATATGCATTTATGTGGACCATCAAGACAGGAAGGCATAGGGAGAGAAAACTACTTCATGTTGATTATTGATGATTACTCCAGACTTACTTGGGTTTCCTTTCTCAAGGAAAAAGCTAAAGCATTTGAGAAGTTTAAAATATTTAAGGCTTTAACTGAGAGTCAAACAGGCAAGAGGTTAAAGGCAGTAAGATCAGATAGAGGAGGAGAATTTATGTCAAGTGATTTCAAGGAATTTTGTGATAATCATGGGATCAAGAGAGAATACTAAATCCCAAGAACTCCACAACAAAATGGAGTAGTGGAGAGGCAAAATAGAATAGTGCAGCAAATGGCCAGGTCAATGATGAATGAGAAGAACATTGGCCAAACCTACTAGGTAGAAGCAATACACACAGCAGTCCATGTTCTTATCAAACCTCACCTCAAACCACAAAGTGAAAAGACACCTTATGAATTGTGGTATGGGAGACATGCTTCAATCAAACACTTCAAAGTCTTTGGGAGTAAATGTTACATAAAGAATAATGATGAGAACCTTGGAAAATATGATGACATGGTTGATGAGGGTATCTTCTTAGGATATGCTACAAACAGTAAAGGATACAGATGCTATAATAAGAGGCTGCATAAAATGATTGACTATATTGACGTAAAAGTTGATGAAGGAATCCCAACAAGAGAGGTGTACAATAATGAGTCTTCTACAAAGGACACAGCTAAAGCTGAATATGAACAGGTCCAAAAATCAGAAAATGAAGATTTTGAATCAGATGAAGACTCAGACACTCAAACAGACTCAAATCAACAGGCTCCTTCAAATTCCTCCTCCAGAATTACTCAAAAGAATCACCCTGCAAGTCAGATAATGGTGAAAAGGACAAAGGTGTACAAACCAAGAGAAAGATAATAAAAAATACTGAGTAATCACATATAGATTTCATATCCATGTTGGAACCCAAGAACTTTAATGAAGCTAGCAAAGATGACCTTTGGGTTAAAGTGATGAATGATGAACTTGATCAAATTGAGAAAAACAATATGTGGGAGACGGTTCATAGACCAGATGGTAAAAATATCATTGGTTCCAAATGGATATTTAAGAATAAGTTGAATGAGCAGGGACAAGTTGTCAAGAACAAAGCAAGATTGGTCTATAAAGGCTATGCTCAAATAGAAGGATTGGATCTTGATGAAACATTTGTGCCCGTAGCAAGGTTAGAAGCTATCAGAATACTTCTCGCCTATGCTTGTCATAAAAGGTTTAAAGTTTATCAAATGGATGTCAATTCATCTTTTCTAAATGGATATTTAAATGAAGAAGTCTGTATGGAACAACCAGAGGGTTTCGAACTGTCTTATAAACCTGACTTAGTATGCAAGCTGAAGAAAGATTTATATGGGTTAAAACAAGCTCCTCGTGCCTGATATCACAGACTGGATACATATCTTAAAGGAAAAGGGTTCAAGAGAGGAACAGTTGGCAACAATCTATATATCAAAACAGAGGGTGATGATTTGCTCATTGTGTTGGTCTATGTAGATGACATCATCTTCGGATGTAAAAAGGATTCATTGGTAAAATGGTTTGCTTCTACCATGGAGTCTGAGTTTGAAATGTCTATGATAGGTGAAATGTCATTTTTTCTTGGTCTACAAATTACTCAGAGGTCTGAAGGGATGTTCATTTCTCAAGAAAAATATTTAAGAGAAATGTTGAAAAGGTTTCAAATGGAAGATTCTAAACCTGTGGGCACACCTATGGTTACTGGATGCAAATTAAGCAAGGATGATGACTTACCTGATATTGATCAAAGTTCATATAGGTCAATGATAGGCATCCTGTTGTACATCACAGCATCTCACCTAGACATAATGCATGTTGTTGGAATGGTACGAAGATATTAGTGTGCACCTAAACAGACTCATTTGCTAGCTGTCAAAAGGATATTCAGGTATTTGAAAGAAAAAATGACTTATGGTCTGTGGTATCCCAGAAATTAGAATTTTCAGTTAACTACTTATTCAAATGCAGATTGGGCAAACTGTGTTGATGAGAGAAAAATCACCAGTGGAGGAGCATTCTTACTGGGTGACTTGTTAGTAGCATGGCTTAGTAAAAAGAAAAGTTCCATTTCTTTATTGACTACAGAGGCATAGTACATTATTGTTGCTACTTGTTGCACTCAGGTATTATGGATGATTCAGACACTTGCAGACTTGGAGGTAAAATATGCATCATCGATCCCAATTCATTGTGATAACACTAGTGCCATCAGTGTGTCTAAGAATCCTGTACTCCACTCCAAGACCAAGCATATTCCCATAAAATACAATTTTCTAAGAGAGCAGGTCACCAATCAGGTTGTTAAGGTCCATTACATTCCAACCACAAAACAAATTGCAAACATCTTTATTAAACGCCTAGCTAAGACACCATTTGAACATCTCTGATAGAAGTTGGGTGTCATCCCATCTCACATCTAAGCAAGTCCATCCTATTAGGGAGAGTTTGTATTGGTTGAACAAATGATACCTCCTAAACATACTGCAACAGCTCAGGGGGAGCGTGTTTTCTTTGACATTGATTTCAAAGGGGGAGAAAAGGAGTGGTCTGAACCGGATGCAACAGTTGGAGGTCCAAACAAATTAGTGCAGCCGTTCAGGGTTGCCATCAATGCCAAAGGGGGAGATTGTTAGCATGTTTACAAGACGAGCGTGCTTGTCATTGATGGAAAGAATA
>ML821646.1:15872-45064 GCA_009831015.1 Picea engelmannii
TTTTTAATTTTAAAAGGAAGAGATCAACGTTATAATATACAATACTGTTGAATGTAAATTTTTATATAAGTTATAATAGACAAAGTGCTATAAACTGAGGATTTTTGGGAAATTTAATTATTATGGAGACAACAAGCAGTTGATGAAATTGAGAAACAATGAATGTTTTGGTCTTGAATTTGATGCTTTTTGGATTAAAACTTGAACAAGGTTATGATAGTTGATTTATTTAATTTATTTTAAGAACAATATCCATTTGATTCCCTTTCATTTTCTCACTTTTTCACTCAATACAATCCACTAAGATATCCCAGAACCCTAATTCACCCCCTGCACATTGCCAATTATTGAATGAATTTTATGGATTGGATTGCATGGATCTGATGTGATTGTTGAGCCAAAATTTGTTTCATATTAAGATATTGTCGTGTATGATTTGTTTAAGAAGCTAGTTTCTAATAATCACTGCATACAGGATGAGCTTCTTCAGCAGAGGAAGTCATGGCCGAAATAACAGGGGCTGAGGAAATTGGAACAGAGGGCCTAGAAGGCCCAGATTCTCAATACATTTTGACGCAAATCCTCAAGAGTTAAACCAACTCTTTCAAGCTGGATTTTTCAATTGGATTGGACAAGGGGTAGTCCAACCTAGACTAGAGAGGCATCTCTTCCAACCCCAACATGTCCCTGGCATCCCTGTTCCCCCTCATGTTTCATTGCAACTTGAAGTTCCTGAGAATGACAGATGGCAAGAGATTGTTCACCCAACAGTCTCCCAACATCGTGGCTAGCCAAATTTGTCTCTACCTTCTCCTCCTCCACCTGTTAACCCAAGTGTCTAGATTTCCCCTTCACACTCACCAATATAGTCCTTCCACGCAAGAAAAAGACTCAAAATCGAAGCCCACCACATGCACGACAAAGGAAAAGTTGTTGCTGCCCCCTCCTCTCCCTCAAGTGATTCAACCAAATCTGTTTCATCCCGCATGCACTTTAAAGATGACTATTCTCATGTCATGATTGAGATCAAGCCTCAAGGCTCTACACAACCTAAGGCTAATTCAGGAATCTCAAAAGAGGATAGCAACAACAAATAGAAAATTGCCTCTCAAAGTGACAAATACAATTTTTGATTATAATTTATTATTGTTTTATTGAGAACAATGGACTGTTGAAGGTTTTGGACATCATACTATTTCTGGATATTTTGGATATTATATGTTTGGATATGATGTAAAATATCATTGATATTTAATTTTCAAATTATGAAAATGATAATGGGAGACACAAGGAGGGATGTGTCTGATTTATTGTCTAGTTGTGTTTATTTTTGTTAAGAAATTAAAGGGAGTCACAAGGGGTCCCGCCTACTAGTTATTATTTATTAAAAGACCCTTATTATTATTATATTAATTCTTCCTCTAAACTAAAAATTAGTTGAATTTTAGTTAACTTAACTACATGAGGTAGTTGAACTAATTCAACTAATTTGGGATGCATAAAAGAAAAATGAGAAGGAAGAACAAGGGGAGAATAGAAGGAGAAAACATACTAAGGTTTGCTCTTGAGTTTTATTAAGATATTTCAGTTTTCATTCATTCTTCAATTCATTAAAATCTTAATTCTCTGTCATGACAACAGGGTCCTATTGTAGACAACAAGGTTCAAGGCTGAACCATATCATTCAAATGCTTGTTTCAGAGGTGTTGATCTATCTTTGATAGTCTGTGTAGACTTGTCTGTTTATGAATTAGATTTCATGACTGATAAAGGATATCCTGTAGAGTCAAGTGGGCAACAATCTGTAGCAAATTGATCCAGATTTTAAAGTTCAGTTTTAACTTCTTGTCAGAGTCCTTTTGTATGGTTTTCATCGGGGGTATATAAGTTTGACTTTGGTCCAAACTGCCTTAGGGATTTTTGTAAAGAGATTGATTCTTTTGATTTCTTGGAATGAAATAAGTGATTGTTGTTCTGTCTCATTTATGTTAATATGTGACTTGGTATTTTTTCTTTTGTCTCCACATTTACTTTTTCATACGTTATATTCATAAAATTATATAAAAAAGTTGAATTTTGCAGCAATATTTTATTTAAAAAAATCATCCTAAGACCTTGTAACTAATACTTGTGGGTTGATAAACAATTTTTGAGGCTATAAACATAGGGTGATATTCCCGACTATCTTGCCTTAGCCAAACAAGATTCAAAAATGCTTGAGTAAGATAAATTCAAATATTTTCCTCAACATTTATTTGGCGACCATACTAGGGAGATCTTCCATATCTCTCTGGTTGATTTTATGCTTTCTGTTAGCGATAAAAAATGCACTGGCATTTTGTTTGAGAAATGATGCCTAATATTGAAGGGAAATTTTGACTGCCTTTCCGAACTCCAAATGAATATTTGAAAGTACCATTGGAAATATTAGGATTTCTAGATGCCAATCGACTATTCAAGCATGTAAAACAGACTCTCCACGACTTAGAAATTCAATTTTTCCCAAGGCAGTTTTTATTTAAAAAATCTGCACTTTCACCAGCTATTATGCCTTGAATTTTGCCAGTTAGCTGGTGAAAGCTCTGCTTTTCACCAGCTAAAGGGTCGTATTTAGGGAAAATTAGCTGGTGAAACCTGTTACATGGCAACAAGGTCGTATTTTTCCCCAAATTTGACTTTTTCTCAATCAAATCTTTCGAGGCTGGTTTCTAAAGATGCATAATAATTAAATACATCAGATTTAAGGTTTTATCATGATGTATTTAATGTTTAAGAAGGTGGAAAAGTGAAAATGGTGACTTAGTTCATGAGCAAAAAATTGTCTTTTTTGCCAAAGGTGGCAAATTCAAATTTCTTTTGAAGATTCATCAGCCTTGGAAGGTCTTCTACATCTGTCAAAAAGTTTAGAGGATATGAAGGCTATTAAGATAGAATTTGACTCCTTAGATAGGATCTTTTCCTATTTTGTTTTGACTTTCCATTTTTAGTATTCTAGATCCATTTTTATAGGATCTCATCCTGCACTTGTTGTATCTATTTGGATTTGACTATTTTTAGCAAATCTGATCCATCTTTCAAGGATCTAGATTTCATCTTGTAAGGCTATAAAGCCAAAGACATTTGGAGCACTAGAGGTTCGATTTTGGATACAAAAATTCCATATTGTAAACATGCCTTTTGATGCTAATACAAATCACAGGTTTCTCTCTCTATTGATGTCAGTTTTTCCACCTTCTTTCTGTACTTTTATTTGAGTTATTTAGCTATAGATGATTGTTATCTCATTGATTGGCTCATAACTTGGTAAATAGTTTCTCCATTGTTTATTAGACCCTACTTTGTGTACTGGTTTATAAGCAATTTGTTCTTCACCCACTTTAAGCTACCAACTGATTATTAATCCTTGAGAGCACTGGTTCATTTGATTGCCATCTTGATTGTCTGTATATCATATTGTAATTAAGTTATCCCATTGATCCATATACACAAAACAAAAAAAAAAATTGACTTGAAGTTACCAAGCACCTTTGGTCTACAACCACAAAGGGTTTCTTGGAGTGATAACAAATTGGCGCCGTTGTCGGGGAGAGGAGATTGAAGCTCAGCTTCCTTGGGAGACGACAAGATTCAACTTTGATGATAGACAAAGTCTGGACATCATTTGGTTGTAATCATCTATCTGGCGACTCCATGAAGGATGGATTTGGTGGCGACTCCACTGGTATGAAATGAACAAGATATTATCTAAGAGGTATGCGTTCTGCGATTTTCAAAGATTGTTGGTTTCCCTAATCTAGTGCCTAGTAGAGATGAATGGGAAAATAGCCTTCCCATATTTCGAGGTGAAGATTGGGAAGTACCAGCTGAACATTTGCTGGACTTTCATGATTACATTCATCGGTTGCAAGTTGTGCATGAGGATGTTCAAATCCGTCTCTTTTGTTTTTCATTAGAGGGGATTGCTCGTGATTGATATTGGTCTCCTCCTATTGCCAGTATCAACTCTTTGGCAGAGTTTCATACTGCCTTTCATTTGTTTTGTAAAGAGATATTTTCAGCCAACCTTCTATTTCCTGAATGTTGTCATGAATTCAACTTATTAACTAAAGATTCAGAAAATTATGAAGAGTATGCTGTTATAGGGGATATTTCTCATTGTGACCAAGACATTGATGAGCTTCACAATGATAACCATAGTATAAGTTCTTTTGACATTGTGCCAAATGCATCTATTGTGTTAGGCTATTAGGAAAATCGAATTGTCCCCTTTGAAGACTTGAAAGGTGATGAGCAGATTGACAAATCAACAAGTGAAAGTGTTGAATCTGTAGTAGATGCTGAGGGCATCTCTCAATTTTTTGGTTAGCAGGGGTTGGAAGATCTCAGTAGATATGAGGAGGAAGGAGATGAGTTGAAAGGTTCAGATCAACAATCCTTCTTATATGACTCTCTGATAGAGGATGAGCAGTCTGTATTCAACATTGAGACTAGTAATGGTAAAAGAGAGAAGAAAAAATTAGATCAACAGTTTATGATGCATGTTTCTTTGTCAGATGTTGAGCACCCAGCTTGGTCTGAATTTTCAGATCCGATTTCCACTCATATGGAGATGTTTTGTAGTAAGAAAATTCCAGTTGTTGCCATCATTGAGGTCATATTTTTTGATTGTATGTTTGATTTTAAAGATTATGTTTCATATCCTACAGTCTGGTTGTCTATAACTTTGCATAAAGTTGAAAATCAATTTCTTTCTTGGCTGCTTTGGAAATTTAGTTTTACTTGATCAATCTACCTCTATTGGTTAGAGTAGGGATTGATAGAAGAATAAGCTTTTCTTTGAGCAGGTAGATTACTTTTAGTTTTCTTGAATAATTAGAGCAGACTACAGACATGCTACAGGTTTGCAGAGGAGCAGTCACACATGATCAGTTATAAAAAATTCACTAGTTGCGAGTGTCTATGCAGGGCTAGAGTTGCAAGGGCTGGTGCAATCTAGCGTCTAGTTTCAAACAACATTCAGGTTGTTATGAGACAAGCACAAACTATGGCACAAGCTGTTGTTTTCACCAGGCCATCTCTTGGACTTTCAGGATGGTCATGCATGGGTGCTCGTCGCTGTACAGTATCTACAGCAACATCATCATCACAGTAGCGATTGAAGAAAAAGAAACACATTCATTTGAAATAGATCCTGCTCAGGTTGAAAATGTGAAACAACGTGGGGATAAGATAATTGTTTTCGCAGACAATCTTTTTGCACTTACTGAATATGCAATGAAGCTCAAGAAGCCCATGATTCATGATGCTACCAGTCATAGCGAAAGAACAGGGATCCTGTATGCATTCAAGAATGGTCCTGATGTTAATATCGTTTTCCTTTCAAAGGTGGGAGATAACTCAATTAATATTCCTGAAGCTAATGTGATTATACAAATATCGTCTCATGCTAGTTCTCGTCGTCAAGAAGCACAATGTTTGGATGCATCTTGCGATCTAAGGGAGATGTATTATTCTACAAAGAGTCAACCAGATTCCATCACCTATATTATCATATATGCAAATATAATCACCGATAAATGAAAAGCTCAAAGGTTTTAAAATTCAATGTAGGTCAGATATGGGTTTTAAAAAATCTTCATGCTAGCCGTGAATTATATGCCAAACTCCCAGTCACACCCACTGGCGAGAATGGGAAGGATAAATCGCAGGCAAGAAAAAAATGCAAGCTCTCCGTGGGCGTTTGAGCATTGGTCAAGTTCGTTACTTATCCACTGCTACCCCTGATTCTTCTTCCATCGTGAACTCCATATTAAAAACCTCAATCTCCGATCTGTCAAGGCCTTGGTACAGAATGAGGGAGACAGTGATATTGGTAAAGCCATTATTCAACTGGAAAAAGAACGTGGCATCACATGGCCTCCATTCTCAATGATGACCACGAGAAAGTGATAGAACCAACAATGAAAGGGACGAGGAATGTGATGGAGGCCTGCACAGAAACAGGGGTCAAATGCGTTGTCTTTACGTCTTCCATCGGTGCGGTTTACATGAATCCTCAAAAATCCCGGTTGTCAGTTTACAAGATTGTACAGGCGTCAATACTTTCTATTTCACATCAGCGTGCCAAGACTACAAAGCTAAAGGATCTAAATCATCCGATGCATGGGTGAATTGATATCTGAATGCAAATAGACAGCTGCCAAAATGCCTGATTTGTAGGCAGAGAATGTGCGTGCAGTTGTTCAATGGATACACGTAGCATTTTTTGATAGGAACGAAGATATATGGCTACGAGGAAGAGTGCAGAGCCATGAGCACCTGCAAATACATAAATGATAAGAGTCAAAGACATTGATCAAAAAAATACATTGTGCAAACAAAAGTTCAAAGGGTTCTCGCCTTTTGGGTTTCCTTGTTACCATTTAAACCGACCACATTTTTCAAATCATAGCAGATGGACAAGTTGCTCAAAGAATGTAAGGGTGAAATACAAGAAGGTCAATAGTGATAACCTTTGGCAAGAATACCCAAAAAATTCATTGGTGCTGTATGGATATTGGTTCACGAGGTGCAATGATGCTCTTTAAATAAACCAAGCAGGGTGAAGTGTTTGATTCAACACACCAGGGTTTCTTTTATTTTCTTGGTGAATTATGTCTAAGAAGATGTTTCAAAGGATTTCTAATAGATGATCTATTGTTATTGCAACTTTTTGCTGAAGGCACCTCAAGACAAGTGCTTTGTATCTAAAGCTGCTGGAAAATGAAAAGTCAAAGACCTCAAGCTGCCTGCAATGATTTCATTTCAAGGTTGGTGTTATTCTCAAATTTCCAAACCATGGTTACAGATCTCACCATCTTGCCTATGTCCAACATTTCTCTTCTCAATGAAGAGATTTCCATAACAGATGTCATGTCAATGTGCAAACAACATTTCCAGGGGAGTTTGAAGCAGACATGTTACAGATAAAGAAGATTGTGAAAGATAACAACAAACTTTGGAGAATAGCCAGATGATAAATTGTAAAGGATGAATGAATCCATGCCAAATACTAAAGGCACAAGGTCTGCCAGGTTCTTGGAGACCTCGCAGGAAGGTCTCCATCCCAGTTGGAGCCAATGTTAGCGATAAAAAATGCACTGGCATTTTGTTTGAGAAATGATGACTAATATTGCAGGGAACTTTTGACTGCCTTCCTGAACTCCAAATGAATATTTGAAAGTACCATTGGAAATCTTAGGATTTCTAGATGTCAATCGACTATTCAAGCATGTAAAACAGACTCTCCACGACTTAGAAAGTCGATTTTTCCCAAGGCAGTTTTTATTTAAAAAATATGCGCTTTCACCAGCTATTCCGCCTTGAATTTTGCCAGTTAGCTGGTGAAAGCTCTTCTTTTCACCAGTTAAAGGGTCGTATTTAGGGAAAATTAGCTGGTGAAACCTGTTACATGGCAGCAAGGTCGTATTTTTTCCTAGATTTTACTTTTTCTCAATCAAATCTTTCGAGGTTGGTTTCTAAAGATGCATAATAATTAAATACATCAGATTTAAGGTTTTATCTTGATGTATTTAATGTTTAAGAAGGTGGAAAAGTGAAAATGGTGACTTAGTTCATGAGCAAAAAATTTTCTTTTTTGCCAAAGGTGGCAAATTCAAATTTCTTTTGAAGATTCATTAGCCTTGGAAGGTCTTCTACATCTGTCAAAAAGTTTAGAGGATATGAAGGATATTAAGATAGAATTTGACTCCTTAGATAGGATCTTTTCCTATTTTGTTTTGACTTTCCATTTTTAGTATTCTAGATCCATTTTTATAGGATCTCATCCTACACTTGTTGTATCTATTTAGATTTGACTATTTTTAGCAAATCTGATCCATCTTTCAAGGATCTAGATTTCATCTTGTAAGGCTATAAAGCCAAAGACATTTGGAGCACTAGAGGTTCGATTTTGGATACAGAAATGCCATATTGTAAATAGGCCTTTTGATGCTAGTACAAATCACATGTTTCTCTCTCTCTATTGATGCCAGTTTTTCCACCTTCTTTCTGTACTTTTATTCGAGTTATTTAGCTATAGATGACTGTTATCTCATTGATTGGCTCATAACTTGGTAAATAGTTTCTCCATTGTTTATTAGACCCTACTTTGTGTATTGGTTTATAAGCAATTTGTTCTTCACCCACTTTAAGCTACCAACTGATTATTAATCCTTGAGAGGACTGGTTCATTTGATTGCCATCTTGACTATCTATATATCATATTGTAATTAAGTTATCCCATTGATCCATATACACAAAACACAAAAACATTTTGACTTGAAGTTACCAAACACCTTTGGTCTACAACCACAAAGGGTTTCTTGGAGTGATAACACTTTCTTTTCATTGAATATATTTATATTTCTAATATCTATCCTTTGATTGTTTCATTTCTTCATGACTGTACCTGTTGCAAGGCAACCCAATATTGAGCCCAGTCTTAAAGATCAGACCAACATTTCTTTAACCTTGTTTAATACCATCTTAGATATCGCTAATACTCGGGTTGAGCTTCAAATATCGTGGGAAACAATTGAACAAGACATAAGTGTCTGAGAACGTTGGGAAGCTAGGAAAAGACAACCTAGGAATCAACCATAGATTTCTTTTTCCTACAATTTTGATCTTATTTTCATGTCCTTAGAACCTTGCATCTCTAGGAGAAGAAGAGGTTTATCACCGAAAATTAATCCTATTGCTGAAATAGGAAGAAGAAGCGTTGTTTTGTCAACCCATCAAAGTAATCTAAGGAGAACTTTGTCTAATTCAACTAGTTCGTCTTTCTCTCCCTTACCTATCATTCATAGGATGACATCTAGTGGTGGCTCTGGTGGCACTGGAGGTGTTTCTTCATCTCAACCTTCAACCTCGTCAATGATTGCTAGCTTATATATTCACCAATTCCCTGTCCAATCTATTGCCAACCACGCTAAAGTCATTACAAAGTATGGGCTTTTTCAGTTTGAAGAAGATGCTACAACCACTCCGTGGCATGTTTTCTCGCCTCTTAACCTAGCACATTCTACTCATCCACTTCCTAAATTCAAAGAGAATCTCCCTAGGTTTTCAGGAAATAACACGGTCACTATGAATGAACACTTGGTGACATTTTCTAATGCCTGTCACAACATAGGATCCAATTACAATGACACTTGTATGCACTTATTTGTGAATTACCTTGAAGGGAAGGTTGCGGCCTATTTATTTGACCTTCCTCCTAAGATTCTTTCTACTTGGGATGAGTTAGTCTATTGGATCAAATATACCTATGTGCAATCCAAAATCCTAGTCGAGTAGTTACAGGAGTACAATAACATCGCTTATAAGGATGGTGAGACTATCAAGTCCTTTAACTTGCGTTTCACCAAACTATACAACCAAATCCATGAACTCATTTGCCCTCAGAACCAAGCTACTTTCATGCATTATTATAATGCATTACCTTCCCCCTATCGTCATAGGCTTGAGTAAAATTCCATTGATAACCTTGGTTCCACTCTGCATACTTGTTTAGAGTATGAAGAAGAGATTGAAAGAACATGTCTTCCTAAGGGAGACTCAGTTAAACAGACATACATGTCCGCCCTATTACAAATTTTACAAGACATGAATAATTGAATGATAGCGTATGAGTGGAAAGGAAATGTCCCCTCTCTTACCCCTGGGGATTCATATTCTTTTGCACCCCCCTTTAGAAATCCTAATGAAAATTTTTTCCAGCCTAAAGCTATCATGCCTCATAGTTGGTGTAACTTTTATGAGGAACACAATGAGGAAAGTACATGTGAAGTAAAGAAGAGTGCCAGAGATAAAATCTTTGGTAAGAGACCTGAAACCACCATTATTGTCTTAGACTTTGCAGAGATAGAGGATGTCATGATCATAAATAATAGGAATAAATCCTATGCTCCAAAAGGAAAATATGATCCTCCTCGCACTTCTTCTAGCCCAAGCTCATATTCACCAACTGCTACTGTTCAGGTTCCTAAGGCTCCTGATAGTCAAGGAACTACCTTCCCTCTCCCCTCTTCCAAATACAAAATTCTAAATTAGTTGGCCAACATTAAAGCAAATTCTACCCTCCTAGACATGGTTGTCATCCCTGATCAACAAAACTAGCTGAAAAATTTCATGGAAGGAAAAGATTCCATTGTAGCCAACCTCTCTGAAGAAGTAGATGAAGAGGATTTGTATGTAAATAAAGTAGGTGTACATAAATTTAGACACCCTGTAAAAAAATCCCACGTTTTATATTTCTGTAAAGATTATGGACAAGATTGCTCATTGTTGTCTCATTGACGGTGGTTCAGGCCCAAGTGCAATGCCAAAAATTATTATGGAAGAGCTAGGATTTTATTGTACAAATGAAAACGCCAGAAGCATGCTCTCTTATAATAGTTTACAAAAAATGACCATAGGTGAAATCAAATACGCGACCTTGGTTTTGTGCACACATCTTGAAATAAGGACAAGCCTTAATATTTAGGTAATTGATATTCCAGTAAGTAATTACTCGATTATCTTAGGAAGATATTGGCAATATTTGATGGGTGGATACCTCTCACTCGACAGGACAAACTTATACGTTCCTCAGAATGGTAAAAACATCATAGTCCTAAGGGAGGGGAGAATTTCACCTTACATAGAAAGCGTCCCACAACCTAATGTGAATTATATTGAGGAGGACCTAAGAGTGTATTCCATCTTTGCAGATGAGGAAAACACTACCTTGGAACAAATAAACTTAGAGGATGGGATGTGGCATATGCACTTTGATGGTTCATGCTCCAATGAAGGAAAAAAATATGGTATTATCTTGTACTCTCCTGTGGGTAAGATTCATAACTTTTCATATAGGTTAGAGTTTGATTGCACAAACAATGTCATTGAATTTGGAGCATTACTGCTAGGCATTGAAAATGCCTATAATCTGGGTTGTGGCCACCTTATAGTTTTTGGGGATTCCAAACTTGTTGTAAACCTTGTACATAAGATATACTCCCCTACCAACAAGTTAATGAAATGTTACACCCAAATTGTTTGGGCACTTATCTCAAACTTACTATCTTTCAACATCACTCATGTTAAAAGGGAATTGAACTCAATGGCTGACAGGTTAGCTAATTTTGCAGCCTCTCCTACTTGACAACTTCTGCCACAAAGACTTGATTATACCTTTCAATGTCTGTATTGTCCGCACATCCCTGACAATATAGAGTCATGGCACGTCTTCCCTAGTGATGAGAGCATCTGTGCTTTCATCCAAAATAAACCTTATAAGCCTAAGGAAATTATATCAATGGAAGATAACAAAATTCCTAAAGGCTTGACTCCTCTAGAAATTTCATTTTCATTGAGTGATGTAGGCAACAAAGAAAAACATAAAGAAGAGGAGTCAAAAAGGAAAGTCAGTGAAACCATTTCCTTGAACATTGGAACACCCGAGTCTCCAAATAATGTTAAAATAGGTGCCCAATGTTCCGATAAAGAAAAATTGAAGTTCGCTAAGTTGCTTGGAAAATTTCAAGATGTTTTTTCTTGGTCTTATGAGGATATTTGTGGTTTTGATCCTGCGTTTATACAACATGCCATTCCTATTAAGGAGGGCATAAAACTATTTAGGAAAAAACAAAGACCCATTAACCCTACGCTGGAAGAAACTATTCGAAAGAAGTTGGAAAAAATCTTGAAGGTTGGGATCATTTTCCTGGTTAAGTATTCTGAGTGGGTTTCCAATTTGGTTCCCATTCAGAAAACAACTGGTTGGATCAGGTTATGCATAGATTTTCACACATTGAATAGGGATAGTATAAAATATCACTTTCCTCTCCCTAATATGGAAATAATTCTTCAACAAGTTGCAGGGTCACAGATGATGTCATTACTTGATGAGCGTATGCCTTTTGGCTTATATAATGAAGGTGCCACTTTTCAAAGAGCTATGCAAATAGATTTTGACGATTTGATCCGTAAAATTATTCAGATTTATCTTGATGACTTAACTGTGTATTCTAAAAATCGATCAAATCATTTTGGTCATCTTAAAAGGGTTCTCATGCGATGTAGGAAATTTTTCATTTCTCTAAATCCTTCTAAGTTTATTTTCAACATTACCAAGGGAAAGCTCCTTGGACACATTGTCTCTGATTCAGGAATAAACATTGATCCTGAAAGGATTGCTGCTATCCTAAATCTGCCTGCTCCTACTTCCAAGGAGGTTCAAGATTTTATGGGTGTTATTAACTTTGTTTGTAGGTTTGTTCCTGATTTTTCCGTAATGGTAAAACCAATTCATAATCTTCTTAAGCAAGATCGTTCCTTTTCTTGGACATATGATGTCGAAAATTCTTTTGTAGGAATCAAGAAAGTAGTCAGTTCCACACCGGTTTTGGTGAAGCTAGATTTTGAGAAAGATTTTATGATATATACTAATGCCACAGAGGAAGCAGATTCTGCTATCCTCATGAAATGTGACGACCAAGGTAATGAAAATCCAGTGGCTTACATGAGTCAAATCTTGTCTGATGATGAGTTTAAATATTATTTTATTGAAAAGCATGATTTTTCTCTTGTTGAAGCTATTGAAAAGTTTCACCACTTCATCTTAGGTAAGCACACACTGGTAAAAGTCCCTTTACCCGTTGTCAAGTTTTTTCTCTCACAAACTTATCTTTAAGGGAATCTTTCACATTGTATTGCCAAGATCCAGGAGCATGATTTAACTATCTTGACTTCTAACACCATCAAGGGATGTGACTTAGCCCTTCACTTAGCTCAACATGCTGAAAATAGTGAATAAATTGATGAACACGATATCTCTCTATCAACAATGTTCTACATTGACAATGAAATCCTTCATGTGTCTGAACATCCTTGTTATAAAGATTTGGTTCATTACTTGAAAAATCAAAGGTGTCTAGATAACTTAGATACCCATCAAAGAAGAAGGCTCCGTATTGAATCTGCTAGATACGTCATTATAGGAGAATTATTGTTTAGGATATCTGCCGATGGTATGTTACTTCGATGTGTGAACAATGAGGAAGAACATAAATTGTTACAAGAGACTCATGGTTCTTCAAATTCTGTTATTCATGTAGGAGGTCACTTTTCTACTAAAACCAGTGCTTTTAAAATTATAAGGAAAGGGTACTATTGGCCTTCAATATTTCACGATTCTTATGTTTTTTCAAGATCTTGTGACAAGTGCCAAAAGTTTACTGGGAAAGAATGCATTTCAACCATGCCTTTACAACCTGTCCTCCTGGACTTTCCTTTTTCAAAATGGGGTTTGGACTTTATTGGTCCTATTAATCCTCCATCTTTAGCAGGACAAGTCTTTATCTTGACAACCATAGACTATTTTACGAAATGGACTGAAGTTTTCCCGTTTAAGCATTCACAGGATGAGCAGGTGATTCCTTTCCTTGAAAATAATATTTTTTCCAGATTTGGTCTTCTTTTGGAAATTATTACAGATAATGGTCTCGCCTTTATCTCTGCTAAGCTGATCCAGTTTTTAGATAAATTGGGGGTTAAACATTTTACCTCAATAGCTTATTATCCCCAAGGTAATGGGCAGGACGAGTCTACCAACAAGAATCTAGTAAGAATTATCAAGAGGTTCATTGAAGATAAGCCTCGTTAATGGCACACTCTCCTTACTTACTCCCTTTGGGAAGATCGCACTACCACCAAGGTGAGCACTGGTTGTACTCATTTCCAGCTTGTTTATGGTCAAGAAGCCATTCGACCTACTGAGATGGAAATTTCCTCCTTAAGGTTAATGCTACAGGTTGAATAATTAAATTATTCTGATGTTTCTCAAAGAATGAATGCACTTTTGGCTTTAGAGGAGAAAAGGACATTTTCCTTGGATAATATAAAGAGAAGACAACATACTATTAAAAAATATTTCAACAAAAGTGTCAAGGCTATCAAATTTAAAGTCAATCAGAAGGTACTGTTGTGGGATTTAGCTCATGCTGATAGAGGAAGACATTCAAAGTTTCAAAAATTATGGCTAGGTCCTTTTAGGATCGCTTTTGTCATGGGCGCAAATTCTTACATTCTAAAGGACTTACAAGAGCGATTGTTTTCCTACATCACTAACAGTTCCCACTTAAAACATTACGTGGAACCAACTTGAAAAGTTTAATGCTATATGGAATGTTTTCTGTATTATAGTAGTTTTCATTTCTGTTTTCACATTTCTGTCATTTCATTTCTGCTTATTTCAATTCTGCTGTTTCATTTCTGCTATGACATTTCTTTCTTTTTGTTTCCGTTGACTTCTTTTCTTGTCAAAATAAAATGTTGGATCAATTTTTCCACAACGACGCTTCTACAAAGTATTTTTAATCAATAACAATCGATTTACAAAACTGTCATTATTTTCCCCTTGAAAGCATCATTGAAATTGTTATCTCCTTCAACTGCTTTTTTATAAGATAGTTGGTTTTATCCCTCTTCTGCTTTCCTTGTCTTTCATCCATTTCAAGATTCAAAAGAGCAGTTTAGAAATTTTTTCTCCTTGAAGTTAATAACATTTTTTTAGTTGAATGATTATGCTTACAGGGATAAACCCCCTCATACTTAACACTTTCGATGAGTTATTCCCAAATTCCCGGTTATATTTCCCTTAAATCCGCTCACTTCCCCCTATTGCCTGATCATTCCGATTTATATCTTATTGATCTCATGTTACTTGGTCTGCAAAACCAGACATTCTATGTTCTTAATCTTTTGGAAACAAATTTCCTTGTGGAGTTGCCAGTTTGTTGACGATTAAAATCGTAACGATGAATTCCGCCCGCGAAGTATTGCTAAAAGCGCTATTATTTAATTATGATAATAATATAATACTAGTAGGTGGGACCCCCTTGTATACTAGAGGTGAAAGAATAGACATATTAGACATGTTTTTATTTTGTTATGATGTTGCCTACACAATACTACATTTTTTATGATGTAGTCTTGGTTTCACTTGGCATGATAATAAGTGGATAATACATTATTGTGGAATGCTTTTGGTAATCACTTGCGACACAGAAAATTTCTATGGGTGTGAAGTTCATGTTGTTTACAGGTGCTATGTTATACCCTTGTTACTAATTCATATGTTGATTACAGATATATGCAAGGGATACTTAGTGAGGGCTTGATCAAAACAAAGAGAAAAACTATAAAGGGTTCTAAATTTATAGAAAAAAGAAAGAAACTATGTAAAAAGACTACATGCAAACTTCAAATAAAAGAATTAATGGATACAAGTGTTAGTCCTAACTATTATACTATGGTTTGGTTAATGGAGTATGCAAATTTCATTAAAGTCGAATGGAGGCATATATAGAAATATTGATATGGATTATTGTGTGGAGTTATGGAAAAGGTTAATGTATGAAATATCTCAGGTGGCACACTATGCAATAGATATGGTCTCAGATCTTACAATGGATTGGCATTGATTATGCATTGGTTATATGGTTTGATTTATTGGTGGATGTTGTGATTATTGGGTTGTCTCGTACTTGGAATTGAATGCGGCCAGGTGAGGAAGCGACGTGCATTTACTGCATCTCACTCCAAACCTTCCCCATCGTCCGTCACCCTAGCATTGTTGCATTTTTGCATTGTCGCTCTGTTGGTTATGGAGCTCCACGTTTTCAGGTTTTTGGAAGGGAAAGCTTGACCAACTAGTCATTTAAGCATTTTTCTCATAGGTATGGTTCTTTTCTCTCCATCCATGATGGATTCTTTGTTGTATGAACCAAATGGTGGCTTAATGATGCTTGGATTCTGTATGTTCTTGAGATTTTCGACTGAGTGTAAATGTGGTGTTATGGCTCTCTGTGATGATTGTAAAATGTTGGAAATTGTAAGCAAAGAAATGGGTATTATTAAGTTTTCACGTTGGTTGTTTGCTTGATCAATGTGGTTTTTATGATGGGTCTATGTGGAATAATAGTAATAGTGGTGCAATCAACCTCTGAGTTTGATGGTTGAGGGTTTTTATCCATTGTTCTGTGTATCATTGACTATCAACTCGTTTCCCTCTCGACTGTTGTGGTAATCCTTATCCAATTGCAGAGAAACTGCCAATAGTGGGTGTGTTCTTTTCTTCAAACCTCGACCTGTAGTTGATAGGAAATTCTTACTTTATTTTCACTGAAAGCATCACAAGATCCATTATTGGTTGGCCCCGAATGTTAATACAGGCCTGTGTGGGTATTGAATTGATACAAGTTATATCTTCGCGTTCTTTCACAAAGAATGTGTGTTTCCTCATTGTTGTTGCTGTCAAAAGTTATTAACCTCTCAGGTGATTAGAAAGAGACATTATCTCGCTGTCTTTGAATACCCACCACTATTAAGTTAACCCTTGTCTCTTCTCTGCAAGTGTTAGATCCACCTGTGTGCACTAGGTTATTTTACTCGAAATTCCTTTGTCTCTCCTCGGGCATTAACTTATGGTTCCATCAAGGGCTTGGAGTAATAAGTCAAAGGGCTGTGTGGCTCACTGCTGTTTCATTTTCAAAATTGTTTTCTAGACTGTGGTTTTTAATCGATGGTGAAATGGATATAAGTATTGGAAGATCGTTAGCTCTCTGTGTTTTTGTTTAAAAGGATAAACAAGATTGTGTTCCCTCACTACATTTGATTTTTGATAGAGCCCGATTTGGACTCTGACTTGTCTCTGCTCTCCTCGGGCACATTTTGGGGTTTTTCAAGTATTGGGTGATCAGTTTAATGAATGTGGAATTTTAAAGAAACATGCTCTCTCTTTATAAATCCATCCTCTTGGTCAAGTCTCTGTCTGGTACTTCTGTGATTAATTTGTTTGAACAAATAAGAAAGGAAATGAGCGATTTCTTATAGTCGAGATCTGTCTTTCTATGTGTTTATGGTCTCAATCATTGTGTTTAATCCAACATGATTTTGATTGCTTAAAGAGACACCTGTGTGAGGTTTACCAAGCCCAATCATGGTTTTGACAATTTAAAAAAGGTGTATGTGTTTCGGTTTAGTTTTGATCGCTTCATATATGATATAGTTATATTGGAATCATCGTGCAAACTATCAATCATTTAAAACATAAGTTATATATGCTGATACAGACAGGGATCAAGCCCGGGTTTTATGTTTGGGTTGAATGTTGTTATCAATTCAAGATTTTTTTGATTGATATGATTGAAGACCCATGTCTGATCGAGCAAACTTTTAAGTCTGTCCATTTTTTTGAAAAGACACATGTGTACATTGAAATCAGGCCTGATTGTAAATTGATGAACAATGACTCTTGATTGTTTATCGTGGTGCATTATTGATTATAAGGGATAAATGTATGGTTAATAATCACTGCATATAGGATGAGCTTCTTTAGCAGAGGAAGTTATGGCCGAAATAACAGGGGTAGAGGAAATTGGAACAGAGGGCCTAGAAGGCCCAGATTCTCAATACATTTCGATGAGGATACTCAAGAGTTAAACCAACTCTTTCAAGCTGGATTTTTCAATTGGATTGGACAAGGGGTAGTCCAACCTAGACCAGAGAGGCATCCCTTCCAACCCCAACATGTCCCTGGTATCCCTGTGCCTCCTCATGTTTTGTTTCAACCTGAAGTTCCTGAGAATGATGGATGACAAGAGATTGTTCACCCAAAAGTCTCCCAACATCGTGGCTGGCCAAATTTTTCTCTACCTGCTCCTCCTCCACCTGTTAACCCAAATGTTCATATTTCCCCTGCACACTCACCTGTATAGTCCTCCTACACAAGAAAAAGACTCAAAACCGAAGCCCACCACATTCATGACAAAGGAAAAGTTGTCTTTGCCCCCTCCTCTCCCTCAAGTGATTCAACCAAATCTGTTTCATCCTGCAAGCACTTGAAAGATGTATATTCTCATGTCATCAGTGAGATCAAGCCTCAAGCCTCTACACAGCCTAAGGATAATTTAGAAAAGTCAAAAGGGGATAGAAACACCAAAGGAAAAATTGCCTCTCAAAGTGGAAAATACGGTTTTCGATTATAATTTATTATTGTTTTATTGAGAACAGTGGATTGCTGAAGGTTTTGGACAACATACTATTTTTATATATTTTGTATATTATATGTTTGGATATGATGTAAAATATCATTGATATTTAATTTTCAAATTATGAAACTGATATTGGGAGCCACAAGGAGGGATGTGTCTGATTTATTGTCTAGTTGTGTTTATTTTTGTTAAGAAATTAAAGGGAGTCACAAGGGATCCCACCTACTAGTTATTATGTATTAAAAGACCCTTATTATTACTATTATATTATTTCTTCCCCTAAACTAAAAATTAGTTGAGTTTTAGTTAACTTAACTAAATGAGGTAGTTGAACCACTTCAACTAATTTGGGATGCATACAAGAAAAATGAGAAGGAAGAACAAGGGGATAATAGAAGGAGAAATCATACTAAGGTGTGCTCTTGAGTTTTATTGAGATAGTTCAGTTTTCATTCATTCTTCAATTCATTAAAAGCCTAATTCTCTTTTATGACAATAGGGTCCTATTGTAGACAACAAGGTTCAAGGCTGAACCATATCATTCAAATTCTTGTTTCAGAGGTGTTGATCTATCTTTGATAGTTTGTGTAGACTTGTCTATTTATGAATTAGATTTCATGACGAACAAAGGATATTGTGCAGAGTCAAGTGGGAAAAAATCTATGGCAAGCTAATATAGATTTAAAGTTCAGTTTTTACTTCCTGTCAGAGTCCTTTTGTATGGTTTTCATCGGGGATATCTAAGTTTGACTTTGGTCCAAAATCCCTTAGGGATTTTTGTAAAGAGAACAATTCTTTTGATTTCTTGGAATGAAATAAGTGATTGCTATTCTGTCTCATCTGTGTTAATATGTGACTTGGTATTTTTGCTTTTGTCTCCACATTTACTTTTGCATCTGTTATATTCAGAAAATTATATAAAAATGTTGAATTTTGTAGCAATCTTTTATTATAAAAAATCAGTATAAGCCCTTGTAACTAATACTTGTGGGCTGGTAAACAATTTTTGAGGCTATAAACATAGGGTGATATTCCCGACTATCTTATCTTAGCCAAGCAAGATTCAAAAATACTTGAGTAAGATAAATTCATATCTTTTCCTCAACACGACAGAAGCCAAGTTCCGTGTATGACGACTGGCCCCATCTGTGATTCCTAAGTAGACCGAAGACTCCATTGAAATCCATAAACCAAGGGAAAACTTGATAAGAAAACTGAAGATAAAAAAAAGGGAAAATATATATACACTAAAATACATTAGTATACAAAGAGTTACGCCCAAGCTTGGGGATCAAGCGTAATATATTTTCAAATAGAGCCCATTCCTGGGCTCATCCAACATGTTCCCTTCATAATCTTCTAATTCATAGGATCCTTTTTCTAAGACACGCCACACGATATAGGGACCGTGCCACATGGGTTTGAACATGACTACCCCCAATGGTTCTTTGGATTGATCATATAGAAGGACCAAGTCCCTCAACGTACTGTCGATGACAGACAAAATTATCATATTGAACCTTGACACGTATTTTATTCGCTTCGATAGTTGTGGAGGTGTCTCAACGTTTCTCATCTAGACTCTCTAGGTGTACGAGGCATTGTTCGAGATCGAAAGTGTCAGGTAAGAGCACAACTGCCAATATGAGAGAAGGGATTTCGAATTCAATAGGTAAGATCGAATCCACACCGTGCACTAACTGAAAAGGATAAAAACTGGTGGAAGTATTGACCGAGGTTCAGTATGTCGAAAGTGTTGGATAAAGCATGATATGCCAGTCAGATTTTCTCTAGCTGATAGTTTTATGCAAAATGGTCTTGAGAGACTTGTTCACGACCTCTACTTATCCATTTTCCTGGGGGTAGTAAGGGGAAGAATGACCATGTATAAACCCCAGTTTTGATACTAATTCTTTCATCATTTCATTCTAAAAGTGACCTCCATGATCGATGACAATGTCACTCAGGATTCCAAACCTGGCTATAATTTGATTGAAAACGAAGAAGGAAACAATATTACCAGTGGATTTAACTGTAGGCATGGCCTCAACCCACTTAGTAAAGTAGTCTACGACCACGATAATGTGTTGATGCTCCCCATCCGAAGTTGGGTTGCAATCCACAAAATCCACCCCCACTTGGTGAAGGGACCAATGGTAACGAATGAATGGAGAGGGGATGGATGGGAGAACATTTTTTGAGTGAACAACTGGTAGGGGTGACACTTCTTAATTGCTTCGATGTAATCTTTAAAAATAGATGACCAAAAATAACCATCTCGCAAAATCTTCTAGGTTGTCGCAAGCCCGGATAGGTGACCACCATAAGCCCCATTGTGGCAGTCGTTTAGAACAGACTCAAATTCTTCATGGGTTAAACAACGATGCAGGATATTGTCTACTCCTCAGAAATAGAGAGTGTCATCGATGATAAGGTAATTCTTAGCTTGGTATCGTAAACGCCATCAGTCATCTTGCGAGAAATGCTGAGGGAACTTCAAAGTTTGAATATAAGAAACAATATCTCCATACCAGGGGTCTGAAGATGAGACAAGGAAAATGTTTTCATCTGCAAATGAATCAACATGAATAACATCCTCATCTAACTAAGGGAAGTCAGATATTAACTTTGCAAAAAATAGTGATTTTTTGGACTTCGCAGAAGCAAAATCGAGATCGAATTCTTGTAGAATGACAATCCATTTATTGTACTTTCCCCTTATGATACACCTAGTAAGGACGTATTGAAATGGATTGACATTGACAACCACAATAGTTTTTCAAAGAAATATATAGTGTTGTAATTGTTGAACTGCGTGAATGGAAGCCAAAGCTAGCTTTTCAACATGAGACTACTTGAGTTCAGGGATGAATAAGTTTCGACTAAGATAGTAAGTGAGTGCTCATGGATCTCGTCATCCTCCTGAACCAACACCATACCAATTGTCTCTTTGGACGCAAAGACATAAATCAAGTAATCTCTACTGTAGTCTGGAGACTTCAGCAGAGGTGTCGATACCAAGGCTTTCTTCAAAGAATCGAAGGATTCCTGGGCTCTCTCATCCCAGATAAAAGGAGTTTCCTTATTCAAGAGATGCATGAAACCCTTAGTAATATTGGCATAGTTCACTATAAACCATCGTAAAAAGTTAGCTTTCCCATGCAAACCTTGAAGTTGATGAATAGTGCGCAAAAGAGGAAATCGAAGTATTTCCTCAACCTTTAATGGATCTACCATGATCCTAGTCTGAAAGACTAAAAGTCCTAGAAGTCGACCTGACCTAACACAAAATATGCATTTATCAGGGTTCAAACAGATGCGATAATGACGACATATTTCAAAGACTAGTTGAAGGTGTTTAGGGTAATCCACTCTCTTACTAGAGTGAGTGGCAAGATCATCGAGATAGACTTCGACTATATTCTTGAGATCGTGAAAAGAAAAGGTCATAGCTTGTTGGAATGTTTCTCCAACATTCTTAAGGCCAAAGGGAATCTTTCAGTATGCAAAAGTACACCAAGGGAAAATAAATGTCGTCTTATGTTGGTCCTCGGGTTTAATCTGAATTTCGTTATACCCTGAAAAATTTGTCCATAAAAGAAAAAACTTCTCTTCCCACACACTCATCGAGAATCTGATCGATGAAGGGTGTCGAGAAGTTTTCTTTGGGAAAGGATTTATTCAGGTCACGAAAAGCCATGCATATGTGGATGTTTCCTTTCTTTTCATTCACACGAACGAGATTGGATACCCATTCAGTCAAGGGAACCAGGTAGATAAAATCCAACATTAAGTAGTTTTTCTACCTCTGCCTTAATAGCAGGGGCCTTCCTAGGATTGACAACTCTAAGTCATTGTCAAACAGGCTTAGCATCCGGGTAGGTTTTAATCTCATGCTCGACAATTCGAGGGTCGATTCCTAGCATCTCTTCATATGACCAAGCAAACACATCATGAGATTTATTGAAGAGCTCGGTGTAGATCAGAATTTATTACGACGAACAATCTGCACCGATGTATACATTTTCAACCTTTCCAGCAGTATGAGAGATATCGATCGTGAAGGTAGGAGAGATACTCACCATTTTTCCTTCGACATAAATGTCGTGCATATCAAGTGTAACTACGACGTGACCAACTATCTCGCTCAAGGTAGATCTAAAATCATCTTGTTCGATTCTGGAAAGATCTGGGAGGAAATAAGAGCGATGATGCATATCATCCCATGGTCTGTCAGAACCATTCATGGCCTCTATGATAGCTTCATCCGAAGGTAAAGTTTCATCAAGGTAGTCATGTGAAGAAGATGATGAATTCGCCCACACGGGATCTAGAACAGGACCCTCCTCGTCCATTTGTGATGTAACAAGATCCAGATCAACGGAAGAGTCAAGAACATTTTGATACACGATCTCTTCTGCTGATAGTGGCATGGACATTCAAGTATGTAACTGACCTTCACAAGACGCAGTTGAGGAAGGTAGGGTCCAAGGATCGTTAAAATACAAAGTGCAAAAAGGAACAAACCTCTATGACGAAGAATACCTACTGGACATGGTGTATATATGATGAACCAGTGCCATGAAGTTGAAGGTACCCATAAGGGATGAATACATTTTGACACTGATATTCTTAGTTTCCATCCAATAATTGTCGATCATGAGGATCGACAGTCCAACATATGCATTGGGGATAGCATACACAAAGGATAATTGGTCAATCATCACGATATTCCCATCGTGAGGAAAGAAGAGAGTGCAGAAGACAGACGATACGATTGTAGTCATAGCATAAATCCAATTGCGTCCTAGTAACAAGTTATAGTTGACGAGCACATAAACCACCTCAACATCTACCTCTACCGTCTTCCCACCTAACTGGACCATAAAGGAAAGAAGAATACCGTGAGGGTGGAAGGAGTGATCGTCAAAATAAGTAAGCATGGTCGGAGACTGAGAAAGGGTCAGAGAGCCAAGGGATTTCCAATAGACCAGGGAGATAACACATATTACAATGCCTTCATCAATAACAATACGTTTGATGGTATACTTTGAGTAACCCACGTGGATTTGGAATGCCACATGGTAAGGCAAGAGAGGCTTCACATCTGTGACATCAAAATTGATAACTTTAGAGCCACAAGGATATAGAGCTCCTAATGTAGATAGAAAGGCATTCCTCTATGAAGGACACATTTGGAGTACCTCTAGAGATGACATCACACAAGGAGTTTGACCAAGATCCTCAACAATAGAGTAATTCTGGGCAGCTCTAGCATTAGGATTGTGGGTAGAGCTCTTGAGTACTCCTTTCGGAATCCGAGGTGAGGGATCTATTTTTTCGATCTGTAAGGGTGTCTCCATAGGAGGGGGAGACTCTATACTAGGTATAATGTGTGGAGAACTATAATTGCGAGACCAAGTGGCTACATTAACCTCAGATTTAACCATATTGATGCATAAACGGTCATCGTCTTGCATCGGTGGGTTTTGATTCCCACTCGCCACATTTTTTACATTTGAGGAGCTCAAGGCCATGTGTTGATTATGTGGAAAAGGATTAGTTAGCACAATGGGTGGTAGAGATAAAAACCTCACAGCTTCTGCCAGTTTGGGGCATAAGTGGGTAAGGTGATCGTCTGTACAAAGATTGCAGGGAAACTTCACCTTCCACCTTTCTTTCTTGTCCTCACCAACATTATTATTTGACTTATCATTATTACCATTGTCCTTCGGTTTATTATTATTCTTCCCACCTCTACGATTATTGCTACGTCCTTTCTTTTTATTCCCTCCTGGTTGCTGGTTACCATTCGGGTTGGTCGACAATTGCACATAATGTAAATCTGTCGACTGAGTGGGAGTGTAGGACACAGACAAAGTTGGCCCTCCGATAGACTAGTTTAGAGACAACTCTTTCAAATGGATTGTCACTGAGTAAGCAGATTTCACATTGGCAAAGCCTACAATGCCATCAACATGAGGCCCAGGATTTTTTCTAGGGTCATAGTTTGACCTCAGTGCGTTTGGAAGAATCTCGTATAACATCCCAGACTGAGCATATATAAGATATAACTACTGGGCTTTAAAAATCGCTTCTTCCTCAGATGTAACCTCATATGTTGAAACATCCTTCGAAATATAAGGTTGTAGAGGCTTAAGGAACCAATCTAATAGGAATTATGGGGGTATGTAGGACTTGATCAACCTCTTCCGTCTAAGCCACTCCTGGATGTGATCCGATATATGAGTGGCTTTGTCCTGATGGAAGGCCGACATAATTTCTATTCCAACATCATAATGAACTGACAATTGGAAGTGGTTGAGGAAGACTAAAACCATCTGATTAAAAGTTCTGTATATCCCCCTTGGTAGCTCAATATACCATTTTGTGGCGACCCCCATGAGGGTGTGTTGAAATAATCTTAATCGAATAGAATTGTTGTTAAGGGAGATCAAAGAGAACCAAAGGTGAAAGGTAGTGATGTGATCACCTGGATCCTCGCCAGTCTTACCTTCAAATTTTGGAATATCCGAAGGAAGCTTGGTGGGGATGGGGGGCCAAGACAGATCATGACGCACAAGGTCATTCATTAACTTAGACAAGTCTGGCATATTGAGCGTGGCCAAAAAAGGGAGATGGGGTTGCGACATCTAGCCCCAAGCTCCCTGCGATATGTTGTTGGGGAATCGTAGCCCATCCAGGGTTTTGGTAAGCACCATGGCCCTTTTCAGGATTATAATACCCTCCTTCGAGATGATTCATGAGGGGTTGGTTGGGAACCATTCTATTAGGAGTTTTTTGATGAGGGTTGTAAAAATTACCCCTAGTTGGAGTGGCTCCAGGTTGGTGGTTTCCCAAGGTATGAAACTGACCTCCTCTGGCTATGAATCCAGAGGATAAAGGTGGAATCATCATGCCAAACATGTTGGTCAGAATTGGTACAAAGGAGGTGGGTGTAAAGGATAGACCATAAGAAGTAGCTTGTCCACTAGGTTGGTTACTCCATCCAGAAGAATTAGGAAAAGGATTAGACCCAGGGTTAATAGGAGGAAGGCCTCCAACTATAGGAGTTGTTTGTGGGACTTGAGCACCACCAAACAAGAATGGAGTATGTGGAGGAGCCATGCCCCCTAGTCCAATACTAGTATTTTGACTAGATGATGGGATGGAGGATGAAAATTGTGATGTGAAATTCAACATACCATAAGAAAAAGGGCTAGAGGCCATAGGGATGGACTAAATATTGTAGCTCAGTGAGTGAAAAAGGGACCCAAAAGGGTTCATGTCTATAGTTTGAGTATACACTATAGGACAAACATGAGTGATGATAGGAACCTTCGGCACTATAACCATTGTTGTTGAAGGTGTCGAAGGGGTACCGTTAACTATAGTAGGTATGGGAGTTGAAGGACTCCCAATATCTTTCTGACTCGATTCAATACTCATCCTTGTATGATCAAAATTCTGGTAAGTGGAGGTGTGTGTGCCATGTTTACAGGAAGGGTGTGCTTGTCATTGATGGCAAGAACATCGGCGAACCAAACCTCGAGAGAGAATAAAATGAGAAAGATCAGAAGAGATAACGGTTTCCAGAAGTGCAGACGACGTCCAAGAGATAGACTCGCAAGAGGAGAAAAGATCGAGATCCTTGAACACTTAGAAAACCTTCTAAGTCAGAGAGATAAGAAACTCAGAAGGAAGAATGACAACAACCGTTGGATCAATTTTGAGTGGAAGGACATGATAAGATGAAATATCTGAGATTTCGATTATCCAAATCTTCATTAGCCATTGGATCAAATTAAGTGGAAGGATAGGATAAGAAAATATGGACAATCATTGGATTTAATCCAAGGAAAATATGCATCACAGAAAGATCAAGTCGTTGATCTAAGATCTTGATCAAACGAACATCATTCATTTTGGGTCTAAAGATGTGAGGAGGTTACACTCCGAAAAAATCTCACTTCAAGAGTTTCAGTTTGAGATTTGAAATACCCGAAGTTCGGAGAGCCGGAGAGTCGGAGTAATTCTCAATCGTCAGATCTAGAGGGATATGTGGTGACGGATCGTGAGCTCTGGAGAAATAATTTCGAGAGTTTTAGTTTGAGATTTGAAATTCCCAAAGTCCAGAGAGCTGAAATAAATTCTTGACCATTGATCGAGAAAGGGGCTGCAGAATCGTCAATCTGGTTGAAAGGTCAAATTCCCAAAGTAGATGGAGAGTTTTTGATTGAGAAGGACATGTGTTCACAGATCATTGACTTCAGAAGATTGGTGTACAAAGAAAAGTAGGGTTTTATATTTGAATCTCCCAGAGCCCAGATCACAAACTAAATCATAGCCGTTGATTTAGGAAGGTTAGATCTAATCTGTAGAACTTGAGAGGACAGATCTGAACCATTAGTTTAGGAGCACCGTCAAGATTGTGAGATCGACGGTCCCATCACATTGCATGGATTGAAGGTGCGTGAACTTTAATAAGTTAAGGGTGGTCCGCAATAAAAACCATGGTTTTGGAGAAAGGACACATGGAGGCTCAAGGTAAATTGCGGGGAAAAAATTAGTTTGATTTCAAACCACCTTTGGACGTGCCTGCAATCACATGGTCACATGAGATCATCGCCCAATGTCATATCGAGAATGGAGCTAGTGCTTGCTAGGTGTGAGTTCGAAAGTTGGGAGAGTCAAGGTTGGCTCACATCCAAAGACGTGAAACATGAAGTCCCGAAGTACTTGGCCCCAAGTCACAGCTAGTGGTCACATGGAGAGAGAATAGAGGAAGGAGCTGACGTCCCTAAGCTCCACTTCGGAGATAGGAAGTTGGGAGAATCGAGATGTATCATACCAAATTTCTTGAAGTCGCGAGTCACGAAGAGCCTATTGGGTACACATATGGTCATCGTCGATGTCACGTGAAGGAAGGGGCTTAAAATCCAAAGAAGCCAAAAATGACTGGCTATAACTGACAGAGAAGACGAAGATTTGTGACTGCTAGAGAAGCCAGAAAATATTTGGATAACAACCATTGATGATGAACAGATTTAGTATAACCACCAGAGAAGACGAAGAGTTGTAATGATGATCTAGTAGAGGATTTGGTTGAGAAAGACATGCAGAATAGAGAAGAGTGTGTGTGTTTTTTTGAGAGTTATACATGTGGGTAGAATGTGACCGTGTATAGGACCTGAACTGGAGATCATAGGTGCAACATATAACATGCAGAGACAACACAGAGTATAAAGGAAGAAGAGAAGCTGAACAAAGGTATTGAAAGTGCGCAGCAGGAGAAAGAGGAGAGTATAGAAGCATAACAAATTATGGAAGCTGTAAGAGGCAGAGAAGGCATGGAGCTGTAATAGACCATATCAAAGATAGAGAAATTAAGTAAAGTTTTGTAAGATTCAATCAGGGTGGTAGGGTGGTGCTAGGGAGGATTGCAGTCCTTTAAATTCTAGTTGGTGCTAGAATATTTTCTGGGAGTTGGTGCTTCCAACTAGTGGGTGCTAGAGAAACATGGAAGTTGGTGCTAGATAAATCTTAGAGTTCATTCTCTCTGCAAGTTGTAGCTTTCTATCAGAGGTTGTAGCCTCATATTTGGGTTGGAGCTCAAATATGGTGATGTACATGAAAGTTGGAGCTTGATTGACATCCTAAGAAGAAGAGGTTTTTCACCCTTATGGGTTTCCTCATGAAAATTTGTGTCTCTGTGTATTCTATGTGATCGATCAAATACTGTATATCTATGCATGTTAATTTATCAACAACACATTAAATAATAATCTAGAAAGAATCAGAAAATATTAGGAAAAGTGTTAAGATTATATACATAACTAATTCACCCCCCCTCTCAGTTATATTTCCAACAATTGGTATCAGAGCCGGTGCCTTTGATCAAAGGTAGATCCATAAGCTTGAACATGACTAGTCATTAAGTAAGTTCAACTAATAGAACTCGTCTGTGTAATGAAACAAAATTTGCCTTTTGGAAAATAAGGATGAAAACATATTTAATGTCTTTGGGTGGTGATGTTTGGGATGTCGTTGAAACTGGATATGTGAAGCCTGTAGTCTTGGCCTCAAAATATGATAAGCTAGAGTTTAGATTTAATGAAAAAGTAATGAATGTCATCCTTAGTGGACTTGTAGAAGCCATGTTTGTTAAAGTAATGCACTATGATTCAACAAAAAATATGTGAGACAAGCTGATAAGTAGTTATGAAGGCAATAAAAAGGTGAAAGATGCAAAACTTCAGACTCACAGACTAAAATTTGAGCAGTTAAAAATTTATGAAGATGAAACTATCAGTAAGTGCTTCTTACGAATAGAAAAACTTATCAACACTATGAAAGGTCTAGGTGAAATGATAGAAGAATCTTTTCTAGTCCAGAAAATATTAAGATCTCTTCCTAATAGATTTAACTCAAAGGTCTCTGCTATAGAGGAAATAACCGATCTCAATACGTCGACATTAGATAAACTTCTTGGAACCCTATCTGCTTATGAAATGAGAATCACCAAAGGTAAATCCACTACAAGAGAGGCATATTTTAAAGTAGATAAAAGCAAAGACTCCGATATAGATGAGATTGAAGAAAATTTTGTGAGAAGACTGAAGAAAGGATCAGACAAATACAAACGTAAACTACCCTTCAAATATTTCAACTATGGTAAGATAGGTCATTTTTCATCTAAGTGTCCTCACAAAAGAAAGGATTAGACATATGACGATGAAGAGAAGCACAAACACAAGAAGGTCTATACAAAGAATAATTTTAAGAAGAAAAGCCTTTGTGTAAACAATTATGATGATCCCTCAGATGATGAAAGCAGTGACTCTTCTATTGAAGATAAAATAAATGATATCATGCTAATAGATTTAGAATATATAAACACTAAAGATACAGGAAGTGAGTTCGCTAATTGTGAAGCAGTATTAGATCTTGAAGGAGAACTTGTCAGTGCCATGGAAGAGATTGATAGACTCATAGAAAAGAAAAGAAAAGAAAAACAGTTACTACTCAGGGATGAGAAAACATGCAATGAACCATATGAAGAAATTTCTCTATTGAAGGTTAATTTAGAAAGCTAATAATATTGAAGACATC
>ML821646.1:45164-60590 GCA_009831015.1 Picea engelmannii
TTTTTATATATTTTGTATATTATATGTTTGGATATGATGTAAAATATCATTGATATTTAATTTTCAAATTATGAAACTGATATTGGGAGCCACAAGGAGGGATGTGTCTGATTTATTGTCTAGTTGTGTTTATTTTTGTTAAGAAATTAAAGGGAGTCACAAGGGATCCCACCTACTAGTTATTATGTATTAAAAGACCCTTATTATTACTATTATATTATTTCTTCCCCTAAACTAAAAATTAGTTGAGTTTTAGTTAACTTAACTAAATGAGGTAGTTGAACCACTTCAACTAATTTGGGATGCATACAAGAAAAATGAGAAGGAAGAACAAGGGGATAATAGAAGGAGAAATCATACTAAGGTGTGCTCTTGAGTTTTATTGAGATAGTTCAGTTTTCATTCATTCTTCAATTCATTAAAAGCCTAATTCTCTTTTATGACAATAGGGTCCTATTGTAGACAACAAGGTTCAAGGCTGAACCATATCATTCAAATTCTTGTTTCAGAGGTGTTGATCTATCTTTGATAGTTTGTGTAGACTTGTCTATTTATGAATTAGATTTCATGACGAACAAAGGATATTGTGCAGAGTCAAGTGGGAAAAAATCTATGGCAAGCTAATATAGATTTAAAGTTCAGTTTTTACTTCCTGTCAGAGTCCTTTTGTATGGTTTTCATCGGGGATATCTAAGTTTGACTTTGGTCCAAAATCCCTTAGGGATTTTTGTAAAGAGAACAATTCTTTTGATTTCTTGGAATGAAATAAGTGATTGCTATTCTGTCTCATCTGTGTTAATATGTGACTTGGTATTTTTGCTTTTGTCTCCACATTTACTTTTGCATCTGTTATATTCAGAAAATTATATAAAAATGTTGAATTTTGTAGCAATCTTTTATTATAAAAAATCAGTATAAGCCCTTGTAACTAATACTTGTGGGCTGGTAAACAATTTTTGAGGCTATAAACATAGGGTGATATTCCCGACTATCTTATCTTAGCCAAGCAAGATTCAAAAATACTTGAGTAAGATAAATTCATATCTTTTCCTCAACACGACAGAAGCCAAGTTCCGTGTATGACGACTGGCCCCATCTGTGATTCCTAAGTAGACCGAAGACTCCATTGAAATCCATAAACCAAGGGAAAACTTGATAAGAAAACTGAAGATAAAAAAAAGGGAAAATATATATACACTAAAATACATTAGTATACAAAGAGTTACGCCCAAGCTTGGGGATCAAGCGTAATATATTTTCAAATAGAGCCCATTCCTGGGCTCATCCAACATGTTCCCTTCATAATCTTCTAATTCATAGGATCCTTTTTCTAAGACACGCCACACGATATAGGGACCGTGCCACATGGGTTTGAACATGACTACCCCCAATGGTTCTTTGGATTGATCATATAGAAGGACCAAGTCCCTCAACGTACTGTCGATGACAGACAAAATTATCATATTGAACCTTGACACGTATTTTATTCGCTTCGATAGTTGTGGAGGTGTCTCAACGTTTCTCATCTAGACTCTCTAGGTGTACGAGGCATTGTTCGAGATCGAAAGTGTCAGGTAAGAGCACAACTGCCAATATGAGAGAAGGGATTTCGAATTCAATAGGTAAGATCGAATCCACACCGTGCACTAACTGAAAAGGATAAAAACTGGTGGAAGTATTGACCGAGGTTCAGTATGTCGAAAGTGTTGGATAAAGCATGATATGCCAGTCAGATTTTCTCTAGCTGATAGTTTTATGCAAAATGGTCTTGAGAGACTTGTTCACGACCTCTACTTATCCATTTTCCTGGGGGTAGTAAGGGGAAGAATGACCATGTATAAACCCCAGTTTTGATACTAATTCTTTCATCATTTCATTCTAAAAGTGACCTCCATGATCGATGACAATGTCACTCAGGATTCCAAACCTGGCTATAATTTGATTGAAAACGAAGAAGGAAACAATATTACCAGTGGATTTAACTGTAGGCATGGCCTCAACCCACTTAGTAAAGTAGTCTACGACCACGATAATGTGTTGATGCTCCCCATCCGAAGTTGGGTTGCAATCCACAAAATCCACCCCCACTTGGTGAAGGGACCAATGGTAACGAATGAATGGAGAGGGGATGGATGGGAGAACATTTTTTGAGTGAACAACTGGTAGGGGTGACACTTCTTAATTGCTTCGATGTAATCTTTAAAAATAGATGACCAAAAATAACCATCTCGCAAAATCTTCTAGGTTGTCGCAAGCCCGGATAGGTGACCACCATAAGCCCCATTGTGGCAGTCGTTTAGAACAGACTCAAATTCTTCATGGGTTAAACAACGATGCAGGATATTGTCTACTCCTCAGAAATAGAGAGTGTCATCGATGATAAGGTAATTCTTAGCTTGGTATCGTAAACGCCATCAGTCATCTTGCGAGAAATGCTGAGGGAACTTCAAAGTTTGAATATAAGAAACAATATCTCCATACCAGGGGTCTGAAGATGAGACAAGGAAAATGTTTTCATCTGCAAATGAATCAACATGAATAACATCCTCATCTAACTAAGGGAAGTCAGATATTAACTTTGCAAAAAATAGTGATTTTTTGGACTTCGCAGAAGCAAAATCGAGATCGAATTCTTGTAGAATGACAATCCATTTATTGTACTTTCCCCTTATGATACACCTAGTAAGGACGTATTGAAATGGATTGACATTGACAACCACAATAGTTTTTCAAAGAAATATATAGTGTTGTAATTGTTGAACTGCGTGAATGGAAGCCAAAGCTAGCTTTTCAACATGAGACTACTTGAGTTCAGGGATGAATAAGTTTCGACTAAGATAGTAAGTGAGTGCTCATGGATCTCGTCATCCTCCTGAACCAACACCATACCAATTGTCTCTTTGGACGCAAAGACATAAATCAAGTAATCTCTACTGTAGTCTGGAGACTTCAGCAGAGGTGTCGATACCAAGGCTTTCTTCAAAGAATCGAAGGATTCCTGGGCTCTCTCATCCCAGATAAAAGGAGTTTCCTTATTCAAGAGATGCATGAAACCCTTAGTAATATTGGCATAGTTCACTATAAACCATCGTAAAAAGTTAGCTTTCCCATGCAAACCTTGAAGTTGATGAATAGTGCGCAAAAGAGGAAATCGAAGTATTTCCTCAACCTTTAATGGATCTACCATGATCCTAGTCTGAAAGACTAAAAGTCCTAGAAGTCGACCTGACCTAACACAAAATATGCATTTATCAGGGTTCAAACAGATGCGATAATGACGACATATTTCAAAGACTAGTTGAAGGTGTTTAGGGTAATCCACTCTCTTACTAGAGTGAGTGGCAAGATCATCGAGATAGACTTCGACTATATTCTTGAGATCGTGAAAAGAAAAGGTCATAGCTTGTTGGAATGTTTCTCCAACATTCTTAAGGCCAAAGGGAATCTTTCAGTATGCAAAAGTACACCAAGGGAAAATAAATGTCGTCTTATGTTGGTCCTCGGGTTTAATCTGAATTTCGTTATACCCTGAAAAATTTGTCCATAAAAGAAAAAACTTCTCTTCCCACACACTCATCGAGAATCTGATCGATGAAGGGTGTCGAGAAGTTTTCTTTGGGAAAGGATTTATTCAGGTCACGAAAAGCCATGCATATGTGGATGTTTCCTTTCTTTTCATTCACACGAACGAGATTGGATACCCATTCAGTCAAGGGAACCAGGTAGATAAAATCCAACATTAAGTAGTTTTTCTACCTCTGCCTTAATAGCAGGGGCCTTCCTAGGATTGACAACTCTAAGTCATTGTCAAACAGGCTTAGCATCCGGGTAGGTTTTAATCTCATGCTCGACAATTCGAGGGTCGATTCCTAGCATCTCTTCATATGACCAAGCAAACACATCATGAGATTTATTGAAGAGCTCGGTGTAGATCAGAATTTATTACGACGAACAATCTGCACCGATGTATACATTTTCAACCTTTCCAGCAGTATGAGAGATATCGATCGTGAAGGTAGGAGAGATACTCACCATTTTTCCTTCGACATAAATGTCGTGCATATCAAGTGTAACTACGACGTGACCAACTATCTCGCTCAAGGTAGATCTAAAATCATCTTGTTCGATTCTGGAAAGATCTGGGAGGAAATAAGAGCGATGATGCATATCATCCCATGGTCTGTCAGAACCATTCATGGCCTCTATGATAGCTTCATCCGAAGGTAAAGTTTCATCAAGGTAGTCATGTGAAGAAGATGATGAATTCGCCCACACGGGATCTAGAACAGGACCCTCCTCGTCCATTTGTGATGTAACAAGATCCAGATCAACGGAAGAGTCAAGAACATTTTGATACACGATCTCTTCTGCTGATAGTGGCATGGACATTCAAGTATGTAACTGACCTTCACAAGACGCAGTTGAGGAAGGTAGGGTCCAAGGATCGTTAAAATACAAAGTGCAAAAAGGAACAAACCTCTATGACGAAGAATACCTACTGGACATGGTGTATATATGATGAACCAGTGCCATGAAGTTGAAGGTACCCATAAGGGATGAATACATTTTGACACTGATATTCTTAGTTTCCATCCAATAATTGTCGATCATGAGGATCGACAGTCCAACATATGCATTGGGGATAGCATACACAAAGGATAATTGGTCAATCATCACGATATTCCCATCGTGAGGAAAGAAGAGAGTGCAGAAGACAGACGATACGATTGTAGTCATAGCATAAATCCAATTGCGTCCTAGTAACAAGTTATAGTTGACGAGCACATAAACCACCTCAACATCTACCTCTACCGTCTTCCCACCTAACTGGACCATAAAGGAAAGAAGAATACCGTGAGGGTGGAAGGAGTGATCGTCAAAATAAGTAAGCATGGTCGGAGACTGAGAAAGGGTCAGAGAGCCAAGGGATTTCCAATAGACCAGGGAGATAACACATATTACAATGCCTTCATCAATAACAATACGTTTGATGGTATACTTTGAGTAACCCACGTGGATTTGGAATGCCACATGGTAAGGCAAGAGAGGCTTCACATCTGTGACATCAAAATTGATAACTTTAGAGCCACAAGGATATAGAGCTCCTAATGTAGATAGAAAGGCATTCCTCTATGAAGGACACATTTGGAGTACCTCTAGAGATGACATCACACAAGGAGTTTGACCAAGATCCTCAACAATAGAGTAATTCTGGGCAGCTCTAGCATTAGGATTGTGGGTAGAGCTCTTGAGTACTCCTTTCGGAATCCGAGGTGAGGGATCTATTTTTTCGATCTGTAAGGGTGTCTCCATAGGAGGGGGAGACTCTATACTAGGTATAATGTGTGGAGAACTATAATTGCGAGACCAAGTGGCTACATTAACCTCAGATTTAACCATATTGATGCATAAACGGTCATCGTCTTGCATCGGTGGGTTTTGATTCCCACTCGCCACATTTTTTACATTTGAGGAGCTCAAGGCCATGTGTTGATTATGTGGAAAAGGATTAGTTAGCACAATGGGTGGTAGAGATAAAAACCTCACAGCTTCTGCCAGTTTGGGGCATAAGTGGGTAAGGTGATCGTCTGTACAAAGATTGCAGGGAAACTTCACCTTCCACCTTTCTTTCTTGTCCTCACCAACATTATTATTTGACTTATCATTATTACCATTGTCCTTCGGTTTATTATTATTCTTCCCACCTCTACGATTATTGCTACGTCCTTTCTTTTTATTCCCTCCTGGTTGCTGGTTACCATTCGGGTTGGTCGACAATTGCACATAATGTAAATCTGTCGACTGAGTGGGAGTGTAGGACACAGACAAAGTTGGCCCTCCGATAGACTAGTTTAGAGACAACTCTTTCAAATGGATTGTCACTGAGTAAGCAGATTTCACATTGGCAAAGCCTACAATGCCATCAACATGAGGCCCAGGATTTTTTCTAGGGTCATAGTTTGACCTCAGTGCGTTTGGAAGAATCTCGTATAACATCCCAGACTGAGCATATATAAGATATAACTACTGGGCTTTAAAAATCGCTTCTTCCTCAGATGTAACCTCATATGTTGAAACATCCTTCGAAATATAAGGTTGTAGAGGCTTAAGGAACCAATCTAATAGGAATTATGGGGGTATGTAGGACTTGATCAACCTCTTCCGTCTAAGCCACTCCTGGATGTGATCCGATATATGAGTGGCTTTGTCCTGATGGAAGGCCGACATAATTTCTATTCCAACATCATAATGAACTGACAATTGGAAGTGGTTGAGGAAGACTAAAACCATCTGATTAAAAGTTCTGTATATCCCCCTTGGTAGCTCAATATACCATTTTGTGGCGACCCCCATGAGGGTGTGTTGAAATAATCTTAATCGAATAGAATTGTTGTTAAGGGAGATCAAAGAGAACCAAAGGTGAAAGGTAGTGATGTGATCACCTGGATCCTCGCCAGTCTTACCTTCAAATTTTGGAATATCCGAAGGAAGCTTGGTGGGGATGGGGGGCCAAGACAGATCATGACGCACAAGGTCATTCATTAACTTAGACAAGTCTGGCATATTGAGCGTGGCCAAAAAAGGGAGATGGGGTTGCGACATCTAGCCCCAAGCTCCCTGCGATATGTTGTTGGGGAATCGTAGCCCATCCAGGGTTTTGGTAAGCACCATGGCCCTTTTCAGGATTATAATACCCTCCTTCGAGATGATTCATGAGGGGTTGGTTGGGAACCATTCTATTAGGAGTTTTTTGATGAGGGTTGTAAAAATTACCCCTAGTTGGAGTGGCTCCAGGTTGGTGGTTTCCCAAGGTATGAAACTGACCTCCTCTGGCTATGAATCCAGAGGATAAAGGTGGAATCATCATGCCAAACATGTTGGTCAGAATTGGTACAAAGGAGGTGGGTGTAAAGGATAGACCATAAGAAGTAGCTTGTCCACTAGGTTGGTTACTCCATCCAGAAGAATTAGGAAAAGGATTAGACCCAGGGTTAATAGGAGGAAGGCCTCCAACTATAGGAGTTGTTTGTGGGACTTGAGCACCACCAAACAAGAATGGAGTATGTGGAGGAGCCATGCCCCCTAGTCCAATACTAGTATTTTGACTAGATGATGGGATGGAGGATGAAAATTGTGATGTGAAATTCAACATACCATAAGAAAAAGGGCTAGAGGCCATAGGGATGGACTAAATATTGTAGCTCAGTGAGTGAAAAAGGGACCCAAAAGGGTTCATGTCTATAGTTTGAGTATACACTATAGGACAAACATGAGTGATGATAGGAACCTTCGGCACTATAACCATTGTTGTTGAAGGTGTCGAAGGGGTACCGTTAACTATAGTAGGTATGGGAGTTGAAGGACTCCCAATATCTTTCTGACTCGATTCAATACTCATCCTTGTATGATCAAAATTCTGGTAAGTGGAGGTGTGTGTGCCATGTTTACAGGAAGGGTGTGCTTGTCATTGATGGCAAGAACATCGGCGAACCAAACCTCGAGAGAGAATAAAATGAGAAAGATCAGAAGAGATAACGGTTTCCAGAAGTGCAGACGACGTCCAAGAGATAGACTCGCAAGAGGAGAAAAGATCGAGATCCTTGAACACTTAGAAAACCTTCTAAGTCAGAGAGATAAGAAACTCAGAAGGAAGAATGACAACAACCGTTGGATCAATTTTGAGTGGAAGGACATGATAAGATGAAATATCTGAGATTTCGATTATCCAAATCTTCATTAGCCATTGGATCAAATTAAGTGGAAGGATAGGATAAGAAAATATGGACAATCATTGGATTTAATCCAAGGAAAATATGCATCACAGAAAGATCAAGTCGTTGATCTAAGATCTTGATCAAACGAACATCATTCATTTTGGGTCTAAAGATGTGAGGAGGTTACACTCCGAAAAAATCTCACTTCAAGAGTTTCAGTTTGAGATTTGAAATACCCGAAGTTCGGAGAGCCGGAGAGTCGGAGTAATTCTCAATCGTCAGATCTAGAGGGATATGTGGTGACGGATCGTGAGCTCTGGAGAAATAATTTCGAGAGTTTTAGTTTGAGATTTGAAATTCCCAAAGTCCAGAGAGCTGAAATAAATTCTTGACCATTGATCGAGAAAGGGGCTGCAGAATCGTCAATCTGGTTGAAAGGTCAAATTCCCAAAGTAGATGGAGAGTTTTTGATTGAGAAGGACATGTGTTCACAGATCATTGACTTCAGAAGATTGGTGTACAAAGAAAAGTAGGGTTTTATATTTGAATCTCCCAGAGCCCAGATCACAAACTAAATCATAGCCGTTGATTTAGGAAGGTTAGATCTAATCTGTAGAACTTGAGAGGACAGATCTGAACCATTAGTTTAGGAGCACCGTCAAGATTGTGAGATCGACGGTCCCATCACATTGCATGGATTGAAGGTGCGTGAACTTTAATAAGTTAAGGGTGGTCCGCAATAAAAACCATGGTTTTGGAGAAAGGACACATGGAGGCTCAAGGTAAATTGCGGGGAAAAAATTAGTTTGATTTCAAACCACCTTTGGACGTGCCTGCAATCACATGGTCACATGAGATCATCGCCCAATGTCATATCGAGAATGGAGCTAGTGCTTGCTAGGTGTGAGTTCGAAAGTTGGGAGAGTCAAGGTTGGCTCACATCCAAAGACGTGAAACATGAAGTCCCGAAGTACTTGGCCCCAAGTCACAGCTAGTGGTCACATGGAGAGAGAATAGAGGAAGGAGCTGACGTCCCTAAGCTCCACTTCGGAGATAGGAAGTTGGGAGAATCGAGATGTATCATACCAAATTTCTTGAAGTCGCGAGTCACGAAGAGCCTATTGGGTACACATATGGTCATCGTCGATGTCACGTGAAGGAAGGGGCTTAAAATCCAAAGAAGCCAAAAATGACTGGCTATAACTGACAGAGAAGACGAAGATTTGTGACTGCTAGAGAAGCCAGAAAATATTTGGATAACAACCATTGATGATGAACAGATTTAGTATAACCACCAGAGAAGACGAAGAGTTGTAATGATGATCTAGTAGAGGATTTGGTTGAGAAAGACATGCAGAATAGAGAAGAGTGTGTGTGTTTTTTTGAGAGTTATACATGTGGGTAGAATGTGACCGTGTATAGGACCTGAACTGGAGATCATAGGTGCAACATATAACATGCAGAGACAACACAGAGTATAAAGGAAGAAGAGAAGCTGAACAAAGGTATTGAAAGTGCGCAGCAGGAGAAAGAGGAGAGTATAGAAGCATAACAAATTATGGAAGCTGTAAGAGGCAGAGAAGGCATGGAGCTGTAATAGACCATATCAAAGATAGAGAAATTAAGTAAAGTTTTGTAAGATTCAATCAGGGTGGTAGGGTGGTGCTAGGGAGGATTGCAGTCCTTTAAATTCTAGTTGGTGCTAGAATATTTTCTGGGAGTTGGTGCTTCCAACTAGTGGGTGCTAGAGAAACATGGAAGTTGGTGCTAGATAAATCTTAGAGTTCATTCTCTCTGCAAGTTGTAGCTTTCTATCAGAGGTTGTAGCCTCATATTTGGGTTGGAGCTCAAATATGGTGATGTACATGAAAGTTGGAGCTTGATTGACATCCTAAGAAGAAGAGGTTTTTCACCCTTATGGGTTTCCTCATGAAAATTTGTGTCTCTGTGTATTCTATGTGATCGATCAAATACTGTATATCTATGCATGTTAATTTATCAACAACACATTAAATAATAATCTAGAAAGAATCAGAAAATATTAGGAAAAGTGTTAAGATTATATACATAACTAATTCACCCCCCCTCTCAGTTATATTTCCAACAATTGGTATCAGAGCCGGTGCCTTTGATCAAAGGTAGATCCATAAGCTTGAACATGACTAGTCATTAAGTAAGTTCAACTAATAGAACTCGTCTGTGTAATGAAACAAAATTTGCCTTTTGGAAAATAAGGATGAAAACATATTTAATGTCTTTGGGTGGTGATGTTTGGGATGTCGTTGAAACTGGATATGTGAAGCCTGTAGTCTTGGCCTCAAAATATGATAAGCTAGAGTTTAGATTTAATGAAAAAGTAATGAATGTCATCCTTAGTGGACTTGTAGAAGCCATGTTTGTTAAAGTAATGCACTATGATTCAACAAAAAATATGTGAGACAAGCTGATAAGTAGTTATGAAGGCAATAAAAAGGTGAAAGATGCAAAACTTCAGACTCACAGACTAAAATTTGAGCAGTTAAAAATTTATGAAGATGAAACTATCAGTAAGTGCTTCTTACGAATAGAAAAACTTATCAACACTATGAAAGGTCTAGGTGAAATGATAGAAGAATCTTTTCTAGTCCAGAAAATATTAAGATCTCTTCCTAATAGATTTAACTCAAAGGTCTCTGCTATAGAGGAAATAACCGATCTCAATACGTCGACATTAGATAAACTTCTTGGAACCCTATCTGCTTATGAAATGAGAATCACCAAAGGTAAATCCACTACAAGAGAGGCATATTTTAAAGTAGATAAAAGCAAAGACTCCGATATAGATGAGATTGAAGAAAATTTTGTGAGAAGACTGAAGAAAGGATCAGACAAATACAAACGTAAACTACCCTTCAAATATTTCAACTATGGTAAGATAGGTCATTTTTCATCTAAGTGTCCTCACAAAAGAAAGGATTAGACATATGACGATGAAGAGAAGCACAAACACAAGAAGGTCTATACAAAGAATAATTTTAAGAAGAAAAGCCTTTGTGTAAACAATTATGATGATCCCTCAGATGATGAAAGCAGTGACTCTTCTATTGAAGATAAAATAAATGATATCATGCTAATAGATTTAGAATATATAAACACTAAAGATACAGGAAGTGAGTTCGCTAATTGTGAAGCAGTATTAGATCTTGAAGGAGAACTTGTCAGTGCCATGGAAGAGATTGATAGACTCATAGAAAAGAAAAGAAAAGAAAAACAGTTACTACTCAGGGATGAGAAAACATGCAATGAACCATATGAAGAAATTTCTCTATTGAAGGTTAATTTAGAAAGCTAATAATATTGAAGACATCCTCAAACAACAATTGAAGGAAGCCGAAACAAAAGGTGAAAAATTGGAAGCTGAAGTAGTGTCTATCAAAAAAGATCTAGAGATATTCTAGGCCTTATATCATCAGAATCTGACAAGTATTAAAGCCTCAGGAGGATTAGCCTCCATTCTGAATCAAAAAAGGAATTCAAAGTTGAAAATTGGTTTGGGTTATGAAGAGGATCAAGTAGTGGTCAACCAAGAAACAAAGAATCCATCAAGTTTTTTAAATCTACAACCATTGGCAACAACAAACCTGTAGAAGCAAAGGAAGAGAATCAACCGCCAAGGAGGAGTGAAGGAAAATCTACCAGAACTAAATCTGTAGAACAAATAAATAATACACCCTCTGCTCAAGGAAATCATCATCATGGAAGAAATCGACCTGCTCAAAGAAGACAACCATTTTCCAGGTACAAAGATTTTTTCTATGGATATTGTTTTTAATGCTCTAACTTTGGCCACAAAGCTATCAATTGTTCTTTAAGATTTAGACATGAGAAATCAAGACAACCAAGGAATAAATATCTCCCACAACAAATAATGAGACAACCAAGTAACAAACAACCATAGACTACAAATCATGTGATGGTTGGGAAAATGACTCAGATTAAACATAAAAAATGTTATGATGCTTTATTCAATGAACCAGAATGTTATATCTGCCATAATTATGGACATAAAGTTGTAGAATATCGCTTAAAGAACTATAATCCAGATTCAAATCACAGAGCTAAAAACGTTAAGGTATGGAAGAAGAATGAAGATAACAAGTGTGGATTAGTGTTTTCAGCTCAAAGATAAAAATACCCCTGGTATATTGACAACGGATGCCCCAATCATATGATAGGTGACAAAAGTAAGTTCCTATTACTCAAAGAAAATAAATCAAGGAGTGTGACTTTGGAAATGATACTCCAGGAAAGCTTATAGGTAAAGGTCTAGTAAGCTTAAGTAATGGAAGAAGCAAATCTCAAGATGTATTATTTGTTGATGGTTTAAATCATAATCTTCTTAGTGTCAGTCAGATATGTGACAGAGGATGTGAAGTCACTTTCACTGCCAAGAATTGTAAAATAAAGATAGTAAACACAAGAGAGTTGATTGCAAAAAGGGTTAGAACTGAAAACAATGTATATGTTCTGAAGGAAGATAAGGAGAAATGTCATTTAAGAAAATTTGATGAAAGTTGGTTATGGAACATAAGGCTTGGAAACCTGAATTTTGATCATATTGTCAAACTGAATAATGAAGGCGCTGTGAAAGACCTTCCAAGAATATCCAAGCCTAATAACTCTGTATGTGAATACTGTCAAATGGGGAAGCTGACTTGTGCTCAATTCAAATCAAAGAGTTTCACATATTCAGAGAAACCACTTCAAATTGTTCATATGGATCTGCGTGGACCATCGCGAAAGGAAGGAATTGGAGGAGAACGTTACTTTATGCTAGTCATTGATGACTTCTCTAGACTTACGTGGGTTTCCTTTCTGAGAGAAAAATATGATGCATTTGAGAAGTTCAAAAATTTTAAGGTGGCTGAGAATCAGACATGAAGGAAGTTAAAGGCAATTCGCTCAGACAAGGGAGTAGAATTTTTGTCAATATATTTCAAATAATTCTGTGACAGACATGGAATTAAAAGAGAATATACTATTCTAGGTACTCCTCAACAAAATGGAGTTGTAGAATGCCAAAATAGACCAATTCAACAGATGGCAAGGGCTATGATGAGTGAAAGGGACATTTCACAAACCTTCTAGGTGGAGGTTGTTCACACGACTGTTCATATTCTACACAAAGTGCATCTAAGGCCGAATAGTGATAAAATTCCATATGAGTTGTGGTTTGGTTGACCTGCATCCATCAAGCACTTCAAAGTATTTGGAAGTAAATGCTACATCAATAATAATGATGATCATATGCAAAAATTTGATGGTAGAGTTGATGAAGGTATCTTCTTAGGATATGCAACGAACAATAAGGGATACAAATGCTTTAACAAAAGAATGCATAAATTAGTAGACTGTATTGATGTTTGAATTGATGAAGAAGCTCCTGTAAAAGATCAACAGAGAATAAGCACTAAGCCAGATGAAAAAGATGATGAGAATAATGAAAATGAAGAACAAAAAATATCAGAGTCACAAGAAGATGATGAATCAAGTGGAGAAGAGACACCCAGACAAGAAGAGTCAGGACAACAATCAACATCAAATCCTTCCTCTAGAATTACTCAAAAGAATCATCCCGAAAGTCAGATAATTGGTGAGAAAGACAAAGGTGTACAAACCAGGAGAAGGATAATCAAAGACACCGATCAATCACATATAGCCTTCATATCCATGGTGGAACCCAAGAACTTTAATGAAGCCAATAAAGACGTAAATTGGTTAAAATCAATGAATGAGGAACTTGATCAGATTGAAAAAAATGTCACTTGGGAACTCGTTTCTAGGCCAACAAATAAAAATGTAATAGGATCCAAATGGGTCTACAAAAATAAAATGAATGAGCAAGGAACTATTGTAAGAAATAAGGCTAGATTGGTCTGCAAAGGATATGCTCAAATAGAAGGACTGGATTTTGATGAAACATTTGCACCCGTAGCAAGATTAGAAGCTATTAGAATGTTTCTTGCCTATTCTTGTCATAAATAGTTTAAAGTCTATCAAATGGATGTCAAGTCAGCTTTTTTATATGGAGATATAAAAGAAGAAGTCTATATGGAACAACTAGAGGGTTTCCAACTGTCAGATAAACCTAACTTCGTCTGCAAGCTGAAGAGAGCCTTATATGGGTTGACACAAGCTCCGTGTATCTGGTATTACAGACCAGATAAGTATATTCAAGACAAAGGGTTCAAGAGAGGAACAATTGACAACAATCTATATATCAAAATAGAGGGTAATGATTTTTTCATTGTGTTGGTCTATGTAGATGAGATCATCTTCAGAAGCAATAATGCTTCATTGGTACAATGGTTTGCTTTTTTCATGCAATCTGAATTTGAAATGTCTATGATAGGGGAACTATCATTTTTCCTTTGTCTACAAATTAATCATAGGTCTAAAGGAATATTTATTTCTCAGGAGAAATATCTAAGAGAAATGTTGAAAAGGTTTCAAATGTAAGATTCTACACCTATGGTCACTAGATGCAAGTTAAGCAAGGATGATGACTCACCTGATGTTGATCAGAGTTCATATAGGTCTATGATAGGTAGCCTATTATACATCACAACATCCCGTCCAGACATAATGCATGATGTTGGAATGGTAGGAAGGTATCAGGATGCACCTAAACAGAGTCATTTGTTAGCTTTCAAAATAATATTCAGATACTTGAAAGGAACAATGAACTATGGCCTATGGTATCCTAGGAATCATAATTTTCAACTATTAGTCTATTCAGATGCTGATTGGGCTAACTGCATGGATGAAAGGAAAAGCATGAGTGGAGGTGCATTCTTCTTAGGAGATTCCATTGCAACATGGTTGAGAAAGAAGCAAGGTTCCATTTCCTTATCAACTACAGAAGATGAATACATTGCAGTTGCCACTTTCTGTACCCAAGTATTGTGGATGATTCAGACACTTGCAGACTTGGAGGTAAAATATATTGCACCGATCCCAATTCATTGTGATAATACTGGTGCAATTAGTGTGTCAAAGAATCCTGTATTTCACTCCAAGACCAAGAATATACCCATCAAGTATCACTTCTTGAGGGAAAATGTGACAAACACTGTTGTTTCTTTGCATTATATTCCATCCAAAGATCAGATTTTTGATATCTTCACTAAACCGCTTGCAAAATCTCAATTTGAGTATCTACGCCAGAAGTTGGGCGTGACCCTGTTATCAAGATAAATAGTCTATCCGATCAGGGGGAGAGTGATCTTAGTGTATCTAATCAGGGGGAGCACAGAGTCACTATCTATTTTCTTTGACATTGATGTCAAAGGGGGAGAACAAGGTGTTGTCTGTATGCTACAGTTGGAGGTCTAAGAAGAATAGTGCAACCTTTTAGGGTTGCCATCAATGCAAAAGGGGGATATTGTTGGCATGTTTACAAGAAGGGTGTGCTTGTCATTGATGGCAAGAACAACAACAAACCAAGCCTCAAGAGAGCAGAAGACAAGAAAGCTCAGAAGAGATAGCGGTTTCCAGAAGTGCAGACGAGGTCCAAGAGATGGACTCTATTAAGCCCTAATATTGGCTCATTACCCCTTAATTGGGGCATATTATATTAGTAATGTTATTTTATTTATGTCGTCTTTAGGCAATTAGTTGTAATTATACCTCCTAGTCTCCTATATATACCAAGGAGACATTTTCATTTTGA